>JABLTG010000015.1:0-189820 GCA_016618085.1 Neovahlkampfia damariscottae | reverse complement strand
GTATTTTGTAACACCTGAATGTAATTTAAATGAATTTCAATGGAATTATGAAAAAGATTTCACCATTGATCCCAGAGTTCTGTCAATTGAAAAAAAAACTGCTGATACATTAAGGAAGGAATTGAAAGATACTTACAAAGGTTTAAGTAAGAAAAACAAAGAAGAATTGGTTAAATTAATGTTAAATCATAAAAATATTCAATCCGAAACATCTGAAGAAATTTCAAAGAAAATTGAAGAATCTTTAAAGATATTTTATATTTGTATTCCAGAAAAAGCACATAAAAAAATTGATGAATTGATTGAACAATTACAAAAAATATAATAAAATTGTTTTTAATTCTCTTTTATAAAAATTTTTTTATTTAAATAATTTAAAGTTTTAAATCCCTTTTTCTTTTGTTTTAAAACTGCAACTATGAATTCCAAATCGTTTTGTTCCATTATACCATTGCATTATTTTATTAGTTGTAAAATCAAAGTTGAAAAAGATTCTAAATCGGCCTCAAGGCCGGTTTGGAAGCTTTTGGACCAATAAAAACACAATTTCAATTTGCCACAATATATTCGAAAATCGACTTGGCAGTAGTTGTCACGAACATTCAATCTCTACTCCAATACACCCCAATAATTGTTGCCGACATTCAGTTACCAGTTTTTATTGTCCGCTCATCTGGTAGGTTGGTCAGCCCTTAAAATCCTTTCCTGTAAAATTGAACATTTTTTAAAAGTTTCAGATTTTCCTAAAACCACCTTACCATTTTACCACGAATTTAATTTTACCATTTTTTATTTTCCGGTTAGGTGGTCGGGCGGTAGGACCCCTAAATCCTTCCCTGTAAAATTGAACCATTTTTCAAAATTTTATAAAATTCCAAAAACCACCTTACCATTTTACCACTTCCTTATCTTATTCCTTTTTGTTATAAATTAAATGGTAAAATGGTAATTGTAAATTAAAGTAATAAATTAAATGTTTCAATTAGATTGGAGTTATTAAATTGCTCAGGGCGAAGCCGGAAGAGAAACCGTCAGGTTTTGAATTTCCTTCATTGTGTAAAATAAACTTTAGTTTATGTCACAATCCTGCCACACACATGAACTCAACATTTTGAGTTCTGTTGTTCATGTTTTTAATTTTAATTTTGTTTACGATTGGGTAAAAGGTCAATTGCCGGTTTACCTGCTTTACTTTACCTGAACGGTGCACCACCAATTGATGTGGGTGACCGAACTTTGTCATGTGTCATTGAAGATGGTGGTGTATTAGAAACATGCAGCAAAACAATTCCAAGTTTAGAAGTAAATGTATATCCAGAAGGCGGAGATTTTATAAATGACATTTAATGTGGGGTTTATATTGAAGCTTTTACTCCATACGGAGATCCTGCTGATTTAAAAGGAGATATCATTGATCAAAAAGGAAATGTTGTGGGATATATTGAAACTAGACACGAAGGAAGAGGAAAAGGAAAATTCACTGCAACCAAAGGAAATAGTTACTCTTTGAAAATTAAAAGTCCTTCTGGAATCAAAAAGAATATTCCTTTTCAAAATGCTAAATCTCAAGGTGCTGCAATTATGGCAACAAAAGATATTTATGATTCCAATAAAATTGATATCAAAGTAGGAGCAACCACCGGAGATTATGTAGTTTCTCTCTATAAACGTGATTTATTATTGGATCATCAAGTCAACCTCTATCTGAAAGACTTATTTTTCAATCACCAAAAGAAACTATTGATATCAAAATTACCACAGACTACAAAAGTTATTTACCTGGTGATACAGCCAAGGTAAATATCAACAACAACAAATGATGGAAAACCTGTTGATGCTGTTGTTGGAATTACTGTTACGGATGAATCAGTTTTAACATCAGTTGAAAAAAGAAAAAGAGCACCAAGACTCCAACAAATGGTATTTTTAGAAAATGAAGTTGAACATTTTGAAGATGCACATATTTATTTAAGTGATCATGAAAATGCTGAAATTGCAGTTGATTTATTACTTGGAACACAAGGATGGAGAAGATTTTCATTTATGGATATTAAAAAATTCATAGAATTAAAAGGTGAAATTGGTGAAAGAGTTGTTGCTTTTCATGAAGGAAAACCATCACAAGAGCTCTATAATGAAAATGATGACAGCAGTGATGATGAAGAAAAATTTGTTCGTAGAAGAAAAGGAGGAATGAAAAAAAGAATGTTCACGGAAAAAAGAGAACAAATGGAGTTGGGAAAAAAAAATGGAAATGAAAATGAAAATGAAAAAAGTTGTCAAAGCAAAACCAAATATTAAACCGGCAAAACTCAATAAACCAAAACCTGCAAAGAAAGATAAAAAAGATGTGGGTGATAAAAAAATGAAAAAGAAGAAAAAGAGATTATTTGATTTCGATGAAGAATTTGATATTACTGAGAAACCTCTCCAAGATAATGTAATGACAAGAATTTATTCATTTAAGAAAAATCCAACTCGTCAACAAGGAGAAAGGTCACATTTTGTCGAAACACTTTATTGGTCAGCTTCAACACTAACAAAAGTTGGTGAATCTTCATTTGAATTTGATTTAAGTGATTCAGTTACGAGCTATAGAATCATGATTGGTAAAATACATTCTTTATTAACTTGAATTAGATGCATTCACAAAAAAAGGAGTTTTAGCATCAAGTGATAAAGCTATCGAAAGCAAAGAACCTTTTTATGTTGAAGCTAAACTTCCAATAGAAGCAACAGTTGGTGATTTCATCTCAATTACAATTTCAATTGTCAATGAATCACCAGAAGATTTGAAAGTATCACTCAAACATAAACTTTCCAATACAGTAATTGAATCAAAGAACTCCACATTCAAAGATTCATTTAGAGTTGCTTCCAAAAAAAGAACAAAAAAATATTTAGATTTAACAGTTGATCACTCTGAATTTGCATTTGAATTCACTATTAATGCATCAGCAGGCGTATTTTCAGATCAAATTACAAGAAAAGTTGATTTTGTTCCAGTTGGATTTCCATTTGACATCTCATTGAGTAGTAAACTAGAAAAAGATGAAGATTTCGTTTTTACAGTTCCAAAAGATGCTGATATGTCTTCTATTGAATCAAACATCAAATTTTATCTAAAACTGTTGGACAATTACAATCAGCACTTACTTCCTTGTTGAGAAACCCATCAGGTTGTTTTGAACAAACTAGTTCGGTAATTTTTTAGATTTTTAATTTTTCAAAGACTACTTATCCAACCATCATTGCTCATCAATATTTCACATCTCATGAAGGTATTGATCCAGAAGTTATCAAGAAGTCATATGATTTATTAGAAAAGGGATACAAAAGATTGATTTCTTATGAATGTAAAAATGGTGGCTATGAATGGTTTGGAAGAGAACCTGAAAATGAAGCTTTGACAGCTTATGGAACCTTGAAATTCATGGATATGTCAAAAGTATTCCCTGTTGATCAATCAATGCTCTCCCAACTAAAAAATGGTTATACTCAAGAAGAGATGGAAAAGGAATATTTACATTAGATTCAAAAGCATTAGATGATTTTGGATCAGCTCCTAAAGATATAACAAATACATATATTATTTGGTCTTTAATTGAGGCTGGTGAAACAGGATTAGATTTAGAAATTGACTATACATATAAAGATGCATTAACAAAGAAAGATGCATATTTATGGGGTCTTTCAGCATCCACTCTTTTTAGCACAAAAAAGGTGAAAGAAGCCAATGAACTTGCAAAGAAAATTGTTGAAAATCAAGAAAAAACTGGTGAAGTTTCACAAGCAAAAACAACAATCACATGTTCAAGGGGAAAATCTTTAAATATTAAGACTACTGCTATTGCTATTTTAACATGGATGAATGATGAAAAATACAGTGAAAATATTGAATTGGTTATTGAAACAATGCACCAATGGTAGATTTGGAAACATTCAATCCACTATTTTAGCATTGAAAGCAATTGTTAAATATGATTCTAACAGAAGTGGACCAACTGATGATATTTCTGTTTCATATTCATTGGATGAAAATGAATTTCCAGTAGATTTAGGAAAAAAAAAGGAAGATGGACTTGTTGAAATTGATCTTGATTCAAATCTATTAACCACTGGAGATCACACTTTATCATTTAAAATCAAAGGAAAGGGAAAATTACCATTTTTAATTTCCGTTCGTTATTTTTCAAACAAACCTGATAGTTCAGATAAATGTGAAATTGATTTGAAAACTTATCTATCAAGTGAAATATTTGAAGAAGGATCTGTTGGTGAAATGAATGTTGAAATTAAAAATTTATCAAATGAAAAACAAGCAATGACAATGGCTATCATTTCA
Source organism: Neovahlkampfia damariscottae (assembly GCA_016618085.1). Lineage (NCBI taxonomy): Eukaryota > Heterolobosea > Selenaionea > Neovahlkampfiida > Neovahlkampfiidae > Neovahlkampfia > Neovahlkampfia damariscottae. Next base: position 185,475 of record JABLTG010000015.1, on the reverse strand, counting down.
ATTCCAGCTGGTTTAGAACCAAGACATGAAAATTTAAAGGAATTAATTAAAAGTGATAAAATTGCATTTTATGAAATTAAAGGAAGAGATGTTGTCATTTATCTTCGTGGTATGAAAGAAAATCAAGAATTGAAATTTAAATTTGATGTTGTAGCAAGAATTCCTGGAAAATTTAAATCATCTGCATCCCGTGCTTATCTTTATTATGTTGATATAGATGTAAAATGGGTTGATGGAACAGAATGCACAATCACTCAAAAAAATAAAAAAAAATTTTTTTTCAAAAACTTTATTCAAAATCAAGTAAAATTTTTCTATCTTGGAATGGAATTTGAGTTTGTTCCAAAGCATAATGAAATTCATCAAATTTATGTTTTTGCATAAATAAAACAAGTTTCTTTTGTTTAATTAAATCAGCTACTTTTGAAATCATTTCTTCTCTTTGTTGTTTTGAATTATTTTGAACCCATTTTGATAACCAAAAACCTTTTAAAGTTAAATCATTAAAAATAAAAGGTGAAGTTGGAATAGCCAATGGTTTACGTGACATACCTCCATAAGTAACTAAAGTAGATGATTCACCTAAATGTCTAATTAAAGTTCTAACAGAATCTCCACCAACTGTATTTAAAGCTAATTTTGGTTTTGGTAAATCAGATAAAAGTTTAGTCATTTGATGAGAAGCAGCATATTCTTCTGTAACAACAACATCACCACCTAATTGTTTTAAACGTTCAACCATTTGTCCTTCTTCTGGTCTTGAACGAATAATTGAAATTGTTTTTAAGCCCATACTTTTAGCTATTTGAACTACTGCATGACCAACCATTGAACTACCTCCATTTTGAATGACAACATCACCTGGTTGTAAATTAACGAAATCGTGTAATAAACGATATGCTGTGCATGGATTAACTCCAATTATAGATGCATATTCAACTGGTATTTCTTCTGAAACTTTTGAAAATGCTTCTTCTGTAGCAACAACGTGGTTTCTCCAAGTACCTAAACCAGCTGAAGATGGTATAACTCTTTGACCTTTTTTTAAATTTGATACATTTGAACCAACTTCTTCTACAATTCCGACACCTTCATTTCCAGCAAAAGAAGGTAATTTTGGTAAAGTTCCATAATTACCTTCAATCATATTTAAATCAGCAGGATTTATAGGAGCAGATACCATTTTAACTAATACTTCATTTGATGATAATTTTGGAATTTCAAAATCTTCAACTCTTTTTTTTTTTTTTTGTTAAATTTTTTTTTTTTTTTTTTTACTTGCAGACTTTTAAAGCATTTCCATGTTGATGGAATTTTACAGCTTTTGAATAGTTTTTAGAAATTTCTTTCAAAATTTGTCTTTGGTTAAAAATTGTTCTGTTCATCACTGACGAAAAAAAAAAAAGACAGTTGATTGGTCTTTTTTGGAAGAAATCTGATGGTTTAAAAAAAAACTCAAATAATTCTTTCATTTTTCAATTAATTGAAACAATTTATCCATTTCTGTTTTTGAACATATTATGTTGGTCAATTCAAAGTTGAACAATCAAACAAATTAATCTGAAATGTGATTGCTATCTGTGTCGTTCAAGTTTACGAAAAAACAAATACCAAAGTAATAGTTGATAATAATAATTCTTTATTTCAATTTTGGTTTCTTTGGAAATGACAACTGAAACTTATTATTCAAATAATAAATATGAATCACAGGATAATAACTTTGACCTTTTTTCAAATCATAATGAACAGATAATTTCTTTCCATTAATAAACCAATAAGCTTTGAGTTTCTTAAAATCTACATAAATACCAACAGTATCACCATTATTACCATTTGTATAATCTGAACCACTCATACAATAAGAACTTCCTGACATTCCTTGAGTATGATCTGAAGAAAATTGAGTTTTATTTACGTTGCTTTCAGCTAAACCAATAGCAGTTCCACTCTTATCACTTTGAATGTTGAGAATCTTAATCTCCCAATAATGAATTCCTTTTGTTAATTTTTTATCTCCATATACCATTGCTTTTAAAAAAAAATAAGTTTTTAAAATAAAGACTTACCATTTGTCCATTGTGATCCACCACCTATTTTTTCAATAGTTAAACCTTTTGAATCAACTTTAAAATCATTATTATTTCCAGCTGGAAATTTAATATCCCATTTGAATTTACTACCACCTCTTTGTTTCATTTCAGGTAATGGTTCTAAATCAAAATCTTCAGGGGCAGTTTGAGCTTCTAAAATTCGAAGGTAGAGTTTGGAATCGATTAATTTTGAAGGTCTGACATAATGAACTAAATCAGCACCATCCATATTGACAAATCTAATCTGTGGTAATATTTTTTCCAAAATCTTTTCCATAGGTTCATCTTTTCTTGTTTTTTTTTGATGTTTGCCCCATGTCAAAGCTGCTCTAAATATATCAATTTCATCTATATCCAAATCATCAGATTTGATCATTGAAAGAATGAATTCATGATCTAAATGAATAAAATCAGGTGATTTAAAAACTTCTTCTGTATTTTCTTGAATAAAAACCATGCATCTTTTAATTAAATCATCTGGGTCAAGTTTTGAAAATACTCCTTTTTTGGAATCCATTAAAAGTTTACATACATTTTTTGCATTGCATTTTCTTTTGATTATATACTCAAAACCTGATAATTTTAAAGGTTCAACTTGAAAATCATTTGCTAAAACTAACATTTGCATATAATTAGAGTCTTCAAAGACAAAAACCTTTTTGTTAATTTTTTTTTTTTTTTTTTACTCCAGTGTACAAATACTCTAAAAGTAGTTCGAAATGAGGAACAGATTCAACTTTTAGAGATAGTTCATTTGAAGTTTTAAATTGTTTTTCAAAGAAAGGACTTGTAAAGTATTAATAAAAAATGAAAAAACCTTTGTATCAAAATGAGCTTATGTAAATAAAAGACTGTATCATCATTGACTGTAATTTTAACATCAGAATGTGATTTATCATTGAAACTCTTTTTTAATTCATCACTTAATACTGTCAATTGTGTTGAAATATTTCCAAGAAAACAAATAAATTGAAGTGAATCCACATAAGAACCTGTTGAACCACGAATACCAACTAAATCTCCTTCAATATCAAAAGAAGATAAACCACCACCTGAACCTCCAAACCATTCAGATTTTTTTTTTGTAGTTTCAAATTGAATGGCATCAATCAATGAACCTGATTTTATGTTTATTTTTGTAAACTCTTCGCCTTTGGTTAATTTGAAAGTTTTGGTTTTTCCACCACCACCATGAGTAGAACCTTTTATATCACCTTCAAATACTTTGGGTTTTGGTTAAAAAAGTGTTTAAAAAAAAACCTGGTTGAATGTTATTTAAGAATCGACCAGATTTAACATTGAAACCAATTATTTTTTTATCTGATAACTCTTCAAAATTTGATCCTCCATTTCCACCAAATTTCTCACTTTCAAGGTAATTCTTTTCTTTGTTGTCAGTCATCGAAGTTGTTATTTGTTTGATTGGTCCAAAATAAAGTAGATTTTTATTTTTATTTTTAGATTTCCTCCTTTGACTACCCAAACTTCAGGACAAATCGAAAAAAAAAAAGTCATGGGTTTTGATAAACCTTTATTTTTCAACCAAAAATTATCATGATTGAAATGACACTAATAAAAAGTGGAATTATCAAAAATCTGGCATATTTATGAATGATAGAAACATACATGTATCCATTTATCTCTGACTCATCTTTCATTTCAACATCAATTGGGTGATCCATTTCATTCTCTGTTAAATTTCTTTCTTCGGAATTATTGATTTCACCTTTGAATTTCATCCTTAGTGATTTACAAGAAACATAACTCCATATCTCTGAGTAATTAAAACAATATTTCTCCACATCTTTCAAATTTGGTCTCAATGATTTTGGTGTTAATATAGTTCCAATTAACATCACAAAAAGTGTGAATAAAAAAAGACAAGAACCAAATAATAGATAATTGAACCTTATAAAATAATCCAACAAAAAGTAATTATCAGTTTTTGAGATGAAAATCATTTCAAGAATGAACCTACAAAAACCGAGAAATAGACCACAAATTAATCCGGACCATGCACCGATGGAAGTTGTATATTTGAAGAATATACCACCCTGGAAAATATATTAATCATACAAAATCTTACAAAAAAGATTGCTGCTATTGGAGGTCTTGTATATGATCCCACTTTTGCAAGAGCAATCAATACTTGATCACTCAATAATTTCATGCCTGGAATCCAAGCAACTGATAAAATTGCAATCGTTAATGTTGCTATTCTTCCAACCCACAATAATTCACCATCCTTTCTTAAAAATTAGAAATTCTTTATCTCACGCTTTTGGTCTGAATTTGGTCCAAATATCCATTGTGAAAATTGTTGCTGATGAATTGAAAACGTTTGCTAAACTGGACATTGCGGCTTGGAATATTATTCAAATTTATTAAATTACCTGAAAGCATCGCTGTTATCATTAATCCTTTGAATACAACAGGCATCAATCTTACAATTAACAATGGATAAGCTGAATCTGAATTTTGTGCAATTTCTTCGGGAAATAATTGATGTGCGATAATTCCTGGTATCACCATTGTAAAAGGGCTAAGTAATTTCAAGTATCCTATTTATTAATTCTCTTTTGATTTTTACCTGCTTGTAATGTTCCTGATTGAGCATTGCCTAAATTTTTCGCACTCAGAACTGTTTGAATGATTACTTGATCTGTGCACCAATAATAAAAAGAGCTGATCTGAACACCTAAAATACTTCCTAACCACGGAAAATCAGGATCTGTAATTGGTCTCCACAAATGAAATTTCTCTGGTGATTTCGAATAAATTGTTGAAATTCCACCTGCTTCATAAATCGATATAATCAATAAAATGACAGATCCAAAAACTAAAACTACACTCTGTAATAAATCTGTTATAATAACAGCTTGTAAACCTCCAATAACGCTGTACAATGCAGAAGTTCCTAGAATAACTCCAACTGAAGTCCACATATTCCATCCGAGTATTGATTCAAAAACAATAGATCCAGTGAAAATAGTAACTGATATTCTTGTGAAAATGAAGCTAAAAATTGAAAAAATAGCGAAAGCAAATCTTAAATTCTTTCCATACCTCAATTCCAAAAACTGTGGAACAGTATAAATGTTAGATTTTAAATAAAGAGGCATGAAAATATAACCTAAGGCAATAATTGTGAATGGACCACCTTTGGAGATGTTAAACATTTTTTTTTTAAAAACTCCATTCAAACCAAGCAACTGGAAGTCCTTTGTTTGATGTCAATTTTTTTTTTCACATACCTGACTTTGCACCTGTTCCTGCGAGTCCTATAAGATGTTCAGAACCAATGTTTGAACAAAAAAGTGATGCTCCAACGGCAATCCAATACATACTTTTATCAGCTAAAAAATATTCTTTTACTGATGTTTCTTCATTATTTGTGTTTAAAAATTTTGAAACACTCCTATAGAGACCAGCAAACAACAAAACTACAAAGTACAGAATTACAATGACATAATCAGGTCCTTGTAAACTGGACATTGAAAATTTATCCAATCACTTTGTAAAAACGAAAAAGTTGTTTTATTAACTTTTTAAAAACAAATGAGTGCAAAAAAAAAAAAAGAAAACAACTTAGTTAAGAGGATTTTAAAAATTTAATAAACGTTTATTGTTGGAAAAATTCTGTATTTTCTGAAGATGCGAACATTGAATCATCTTGTTCAGTTGCTTCGATTCCTTCTCCTCCTACAATTTCTGTTGCAACAGTTTGATCAACTTCATCTTCTTTGTTTTCTTTTTTGTTTTGTTTTGATTCTTCTTCTTCTCTAAACATGAAGAGATCTGGTTTGACGTCCCATTGAGTTTTTCTTGAGATTTCTCCTTTTAATCTCAAAACTTCACGTGTTAATAACCAGTACATGATAGCAATTGATTGTTTTGATGATTGATTTGATGGAATAGCTACATCTACAAATTTAAGTGGTGAATCAGCATCACAGAAAGCAATAACTGGAATGTTTTGGTATGAAGCTTCACGAATAGCCTAAAAAAAGTATTAGAAATTGTTCTTAAAGTTCAAAAAATCAAAAATTCAACTTTTTCTCTTTCAACAAAAGGTAACATCATTATGAAATTTTTTGTATTACATCTTTGGTTCAACAGTAGCAACTATTTGTTTGTAATCATTTGAGACCTTCTTTGAAAGAAAAAGAAGAAAATTTGACTTTTTGAACTTGTTTTAGTATTTACCTGATGATCAGCTCTTGGGTCTGTAACAATGATTAATCTTGGTTCAACAAAATTTTTTTGAATTTGATTTGTAAATGTACCAGGCATAAATCTTCCAGCAATATGATGAGCTCCTGTATAGTGAGCGAATTTGAGAACAGCTCTGTGTCCGTATTCACGTGATGAGATAACAGCAACGTCAGCTGGGTTTTCGATAGTTACAATAGCACGTGCAGCTAACATTAATTTTTCCCATGTTTTTGCAAGATTTAAAACGTGAATTCCTTTGTTTTTTTGGTTAACTTTGTTTTAAATTCTTACCATCTTGTTTTCTTTTGTGAACATACTTTTCCATTTGTTTTTCAAGATTTTTACTTCCTTGGTGAACTTCACATGCAAGCATCATTTGCATATCATAATCAGTAGGTTGTAAAACGTTAGATTTTCCAGACGCAACGCTCATTGTTTAACTTTATAGAAATTTTTTTGGTGAAGCAAGTCGATTGGTCAAAGTAAAGATTTTTTATATAAAGGAAATTATTGGTCGAAAATCAAAAAGGTTCAATTTTGAACTAAGAGTAATTTTAATATAATTTTTATGAATAAATAAGCACTTTTCTTGCAAGTTAAATTTTCTCAAAATCAGTTTGACCAATAAAAATAATTCATTTTCATCAACTTTTTTTAATTCTTGCAGAGTGAATAATGTTCAAAACCAAATAAGAAAATTAAACAAATAAAAAAATCATCAAAAAGAAATTTTACTTAAAGAAAATTGTAAAATGAAAATTTTTTTTTATTGAAAATGAAATTTACCTCATCATTTTGTCTTTGTATATCATTGATGGAAATAGTCAAAAAAAAATACAGTTAATGAAAGAATCCAGAAATTCAAGTCAATTTTTTCAACATCATTAAATTTATCAATCAGACAAGTTTGTTCATGTCCATGAAGGAAATAAAAAAACATTTATAAGATTTTTTGAAGTTCTTCAACACAGTTGACAGGAAGTTGACAACTGAAATTTTCGCAAACAAAAATCGTTGGTTTATCATCAATCAATTTTGCATCTTTCATAAAATCCAATTTATCCATCCAGAATTGATCAACTTTTGAATTTTTTTTGTTCCAAAAAATAATTGATTTATCAGGCATATATTTTGAATGAATAATCTTCAAATATTCATTCAAACTATCATTAAAATCAGTATCTGATGAATACAAGATGATAATCGTTTTACCAGGTTTGGAGTATTGTTTGAATGAGCATAACATTTCAGGAACAGCAGTAGGTGCTTTTCTCATGTAAATATCAAAGTATTGAATGGATTGTTTATATAATTTCAAATATTTTTCATCTTTCAAAATAGCATGACAACGAATCAAATTCATTAAAGCAATTGAATTAGCTGAAGGCTCAGCACCATCATAATCTATGAAATTTATTAAAAAAACAAGTGACTTACAATCTTTTGATTGAATTAAAATTGATTTATCTTTTCCATTAGTGTCAAAAAATGCACCTTCTTTTTCATCATAAAACAATTTGATTTGTTGATCTTGAAGATCCATGGCCCAATTTAACCAATTCAAATCTGCAGATGTTTCATATAAATCTAGTAATCCTTTAACTAAAAAAGAATAATCTGAAAGAAATCCTTCAATTGGTGAAAGTCCTTCCCGATAAACTCTATACAATATTCCATCTTTGAATAATTCTGTTTTGATGAAATTTGCAACTTTCAATGCATCTTTTAAATAAGTATCTGAGTTGAAAACTTGAGATGCTTTTGATAAAGCAGAAATCATCATACCATTCCAACAAGTTAAAATTTTATCATCTAAATGAGGTCTTGGTCTTTTTGAACGAAATTCAAATAATAATTTTTTCATTTCATTGATATCCTTTGAATCAGAATCATTATTTTTCAAGTACAAAACATTTTGATTTTTCAATTCACCATGTGGATCACTTGTTGGATTGACATTTCCATTTTCTTTAACACCAAATAATTTACAAAATTTCACAGAGTTTTCTTTCAAAATTTCATCAATTTCTTGCTTTGTATAAACATAAAAAGCACCTTCTAACTTATATTTATCTTCTGGTTTTTGTAAAGAATCAGCATCTTCAGCAGAAAAAAAAACTCGATTTTCAAATCTCATTTCATTCAAGCAGTATTGTAAAATTTCTTTTGCCTTCAAAGAATAAATTTTCTTCTTTGTTATTTGATAAGCATCTAAATATGATGAAATCAATTGTGCTTGATCATACATCATTTTTTCAAAGTGTGGAATATGCCAATATTTATCTGTTGAATATCTATGAAAACCACCTCCAATATGATCATACATACCACCTTGTGACATTTTATCAAGTGTAAATAAACATGCTTTTGATAAATCATCGTCTAAATTTGATATTCTGAACAAGAAATTGTATATAACAGGTCTTGGAAATTTTGGAAATGTTCCAAAACCACCTTCATTAGAATCATATTCTTCCATGATTTCTTCTTTTGCATGATTTAAAATTTCATCTGGTGTTTCATAAGGTGTCTTTAAAGATACTTTTTTTGTTGATTTTTGTAATTGTTCTAAAATTTGATTTGATTCTTCAACTAATTCTTCTTTCTTTGTTTTCCATAAATTTGATATATGAGTTAAGATGTTTGAAAAACTTGGTCTTCCATAATTTGAAACAGGAGGAAAATATGCTGTTTTTTTTTAATCTTTCTTTTGTTTTACTTCCTCCGTAGAATGGTTTTAATCCTGGACTTATCCAAACACTTAAAGGCCATCCACCACTTCCTGTCAATGATTGTACAAAGTTCATATAAACTTTATCAACATCAGGTCTTTCTTCACGGTCTACTTTCACATTGACAAAACATTCATTCATTATTTTTGCAACATCTTCATTTTCAAAGGATTCTCTTTCCATTACATGGCACCCTTATTTTTGTTATTTTGTTTTTTTTTTTTACAATGACAAGTTGAGTATCCAATGCCTTTGTTTTAATTTTTTTTTTTTTTTACTTAAAAAAATTGGTTTGTTGAGATCTTTTGATTTCTTAAAAGCTTCTTCACCCCATGGGTACCAATCTACTGGATTTTTGGAATGTTGAAGTAAATACGGAGATTTTTCTTTAATGAGACGATTGGTAAATTGTTTCATGGTTTTGATTGGAACAAGAGAAGAGTTTTATTTATTATTTTTCTGATTTCTTTTTGTTCTAAAAAGAATTTTGTTCTGGTCCAGTTTTTCATGGTGAAATTTTTACATTTGGCCAAAATTCACTCTCTTTTCATTAAAAAAAATTACACTTGTTTACCATTTGTTCTGAATTTGATTTCAAAAAAAGTCATATCCAAATTTTCCTCCATGCCAACACTTGCTTTTTTAGTCATGTGATTAGTAGCACCTGAATGAGATAAAAATTTTCTTTTTGAAACACCACTCTTCAACTTTAAAAATTCATTTTCCTAAATCTTCAGAAGGATATTCACTTTCATGTTTTTATTTTGTGTTTGATGTTGTATTTTTGAATTCTGACTGATTGAACTTTTTTCTAAAATATTTTAACAGTGAGTTGATATCCTTTTTTTCAGGTTGGACTTTATCTTTTTTTAACAAGCACACCATTCATTTTATATTCTGGAAAATACGTTAAACTATTTAACCAATGAAACAACCTTTTACAAAAACAAAATGAAAGAAACAACAGCAAAGAAGTTCTGGTTAATTGTCGCATCAAAAGACCACGTTAAAGTAGGAACAGAGAAAGGGTTTGCTCAAGCTTGTCATGGAAAGAAAACATGGATTTCCAAACCAAAAAAAGGCGACAAAGTTGTTTTCTATTCATCCAAAAACCAATTTGAAAATACATCCAAAGAAAACAAATTGATGTCATTTACAGCTTTAGGAACATTCAATAGTGATGAACTAACCACTTCCAAAATTTCAGAAAGAACTTTTTTTCGAAGAACTGTTGATTTCGAAAAATCAACAAAAGACGTTTCAATCAAAAGCATATTAGACCAGTTAGAATTTATAAAGAATAAAGATAAATGGGGCATTGAAGTAAGAAATGGAATGAGACAAATACCAAAAAATGACTATTCATTAATTGAAAGTTTAATGCTTTCAACAAAAGAATAAAAAAAACTAATTTTTTAATCAAGATTCGTATATTTATTATCTCTCCATTCTGGTACTTTTTGTAAAATTGAATCTAAATTTGAAGATCCAAGAAAAGACGTCTCTCGTAAACAAAGGATTAAACAATTACAACTAACAAAAGAAATACCACAAACACCTAAAATCAAATAAACAATCTCTAATCTAACTAAATGAACACATCCAGTTTCTGCGTAAAAAATTGTCCAAATTATGCCCCAGATCAAAATACCTTCAAAAAATAAATCAAATATAAAATAACGTTACCTCCTTTAATTAAAAAAGCAAAGAAGCCACCTAATCTGGATAGCAATGAAGTTGTCTTATATGGACAAAAATAAAACATCAAAAAAATCATCGGTTCAAACATACTCAGCGAAACATAAATCAAAATCCAAATCGTTTGTTCTATACAAGTTCTGAAGTAAAGAGCACATAAAACAATAGCAACTATAAATTGAGGTAAATTCCAGCATATCATCCAAAAACACAAATTTACTTTTTGAATTGTTGAAATATGTGAAAACCTTTGTGCAGTTTGTCTTTGAAAAGGTTCATCTTCAGTTTGAAATATAGCAGCTACCTCTTCTTCATTTTCATTGAACTCTTTTAAGGTCGACATGTTTTTGAGAAGGAATTAACTAACTTAACAGAGTGAAAATTAACAAAAAAAAATAGTTGAAGATTTGATTGGCGGATAAAATTGATTGGAAGTCAAATTTGAAAATTTTTAGTGAGAAATAATAAAATTTAATGATACATATTAATTCAGATCACCATATAATTCAATATTTTTGTTTCTATTTCGATGTTGTTGAATAAATAAAAAAATGGATATTGAAATCAAACCTACACAAGGTATACAACAAATAACAGGAACACAAAATGTAAAAATAAACATAAATACCCAGAAAATTTCAAAACCTCTAATTTGATGATAATACAATGATCCTTTATCTCCTACATAAATATTAATTTTATCGTTAATTTTATAATTTATAGCAATAGCTTCTTCAGGTCTTCCTACTTTTGTTACATTTGGTGCAACAGAATAACTTATATCATAAAAAAATAACTTTCCTTCTGGAATTTGAGCAACAATGGTTCCAGTTTTTTTTGCCAAGATTCCTGGGAGCATACGATCCATAGAGTTTATTCTCATCATGGATGTGAATAACATCATTCCTGATGCAAAAAGCTGAGTGTTAAAAAAATTAAATCATTTCTTACTAATAAGCCTGAAGATACTAATGTGAACGGGTAAAATTTTTTTAATTGTTCTTGAGCTCTTTTTTTTTGTTCAAGTTCTCTGTCAGGTTGTCCATCAATTTCTTGCATCTTTGATTCTGAATGAACTTGAGGAATTGTGATTGTTTTAAAAATTAATGGACCAATTAAAAAAGTTAGATACTTCCAATCAATCATTGAAATTGAATTTCTCTTCTTTTTGAAATTGAAGCAAAACCAACGTTATTAAAACGATTCACCATCTAAAGTATCATTGAATAAGCTTCATTGAAATTGTTAATAAATATTTGCATAATTCAGTAGTACAAATGAAACAAACGAACACCATTCATACACTTATTCATTGACTGATTCCCAGTATTTCCTTCTATTGATTTCTTTCTGAGTTAATGGATTTTCATTCAATTTTTGCTTCAAAAACAGTTTCACTTCTTTTATTTTCTTTTCATTCTCTTGACTTTCCTTTTCATTTCTGTACTGATAAATTCTTTGATACATTTGATTTTGAAAATCATTTGAAAATTTGAAATTTTGTTCAACATCTAGTACTGTTTCTTTCGTGAATTTTGATTTTATTTCTTCGATTGTATAAGGTAATGGCATTAAAATCTTTCCAATTTTCTTAATATCAGGCTTTGTTTCAACTAACATCTCTGTTGAATCTTTAATTTCTTCGACTTTTTCATCTGCTTTTTTCTCAACTTTTTCAGTAGGAATATCTTTTCTTTTTTGTTTTTTCTTCCTTTTTTCAATTTCTTTCTCAACTAAATACTCAAATTTAGGTTCTAATTATTTTAGTTTGTCAAATTTTTTACTTTCAATTTTTCCATCGTACACATCTTTTGATTGTTTGATGATTTTTTGAATGATTGATTTCGAAGGAGCTACCAATAATTGTGCTATAAAATCTTGTAAAAACTTAATTTCGCCAATCAAAGCAATAAATATATTCTCTTTTGGTTTTTTTCGGATTTCTTTTAACATTTGATTCACAGAATCATCAAACATTTTCCTGGTGAAATGATTGTATTCTTCAAATTCTTTTCTATTGATATACTCAGGATAGAATATCTTTTTACTTATTTCTTGAATTTTATTGCAAATTTTATGTTTGTGTTTTGGTAGAAAATCTTTCAAATATTCACAGAACAATGACACCAAGTAGGTATAATCCTATAGGTTAATGGATGAATCCTTACTTCTTCTTCAACTTCTTCTTCAGTTAATTCTGGGAAAAATGAAAATTTCCTCGCTTTTGAGCACCAAAATTCAAAGTTCTGAGAAAATTTTGAAACTGAAATATGGAAATCTTTTCGTTGTAAAATCAACAAACAAGTCTCCTCCAGTGACATATTTATACTATTCATCAAGTTTTCAAACCTTTTTGAAGAAGAAAAAATCCCAGAATTTGTCATTTCACATTCTAGAAATTCAGCAAGTTTTTCATGGTATCGATCAGGTAATTTGTCCAATTGTTTGAGAAAATTTTTCTTTGCATATTTCAACGATTTCCATAATCCAATTGATTTAATTGTTGATAATTTGAACTCAAACAAATCCTTCTCATCATTAACTGAATAAGATTGAATACTATCCATAACTATTTTGGATACTTTCTGAATTGATTCATCCAGTTTGGCTTCAACTTTTTTTTGATTTTTCTTCGTATTTTTCATCTTAAATAATGTTAAAATTAAGGATTTTCTAAGTAATTCTGGTGATTCATATTTCAAATGATCATTAATGAATGATTTTATTTCATCATTTTTGATAAAACCTTCCATATTTAATGATATTTCTTTAACTTTATTCTGTGTTGAATCGTCAGAGGTTGTGTTCAATTGAGTCAGTACATTTTGGAATTTTGGAAGATGCCAATTTTGTATATCTTTCAAAAGAGAAATGCTTTGAAAATAGTTGCTCAGGAATTGAGGTGATAAAATACCTTCAAATCCGATGTCACTGGGATTGTATTTAGTTGAATCTTCAAATAATTTTAATGTTGAATTTTCCTACAATTTTATTTGTCAGAAACCAATGTAGAATTTACCAATTTTTTTGATTTTGAAATCATAAAAAGCTTTCTTTCAAACATAAATTTCAATATAACACCCAAGAAATATAGCCGATCCAATTGTTGAAATTTTATTTTCAACAGCAAGATTCTTTCAATTTCAAGTCTGTTGTGGTCTTTAAAAGTTAGTATTTTCCAATCTTACGAAGCTCTAATGATAAATTATGAATATTTAAAAGCATTGGAGAATTTAAGGCTTTCAAGTTCACTTTCAATTCCAACAAACTATCTGGAAGATTTTTTAACTTTTTAATGAATTCTTTGGTGTCCAATTTTTCATCAAATTCAATTTCTTTTAATAAATTAACAAACAAAAATTCAATTTCTTCTTTTGATATTTCTTCAAATTCTAAAAGAGGAAGGACATCAACATGTTTTACTTTTAAAATAATTTCCAAATTCTTTTTAGTCAAATTATATTTTTCTTGATATGTTTTAGTCATAATATGTAATAGTTTTTCATAACTAACAGCTATTTTTTCCAAATTTTCAACAAAAGAATTCAACATCAGTTTGTTGTGAGAAGATGAAGCTTCCTTGAATAATTCTCTCAAATTTTCAACATTTTTTATCGTTTTTGTATGTTTGTCCTCTTCAAAAAGACTCAATAAATCATCAACTCTTTTTTCCACCTTCTTCATTTTTTGGAATTATATTCATTGGATGAAAATTCTCCGAACGAATAACTATCACTTATTGGTTTATTTCACCTTCAATTTGTCAAGGCAATGAAAAAATTCACTTGGGAAGAAGTTCAAAAACACAATAAACCTGATGATGGTTTTCATTTTTTTTTCTTTTCTAAAATGCCTCTAAAGCTTATCTTAGTCTCTATGGAAAAGTTTATGATGTCACAAACTGGAAAACATCACATCCAGGTGGAGCTGATTTGATAAATTATGTTGCTGGAAAGGAAGTCACCTATTTATTTGAATCTTACCATAAACTTGACTCAAAAAAAACTTTAGGAACTGAAAAGTGTCCTTGTGTCGGAGAGATTGAATCATACAGATTTCCACCATACTCTGGAGAAACTGGATTCTATACAAGTAAATTGAACAAAAGATTTCATTAATTTTTTTTTTTTTACAGCAATGAAACAAAGAGTTGAAGAACACTTCAAAAAAAATAAAATCAAAGATACAAGAGTGATCAACAATTTTGTAATTTTCAACACAATCTTTATTCTTGGAGGAATGTTATTATCATACTATTTAAGTATGTACACCAACATTAGCTTTTGGAAAAGAATTTTCTTTGCATTTATGGGAGGTGTTTTTCATCATTTGAGGTAAAGTTAAGTCAGTTTAACTTTTTAGTATGGTACATTTGTGGCATGACATGTCTCACTCAAGTTACTCAAAGAACTCAAGTCTTTGGAAATATTTTGGAATTTATGGTGAATGGGTAACAGGTCATTCTATGTATGTTTGGATTCACAGACATGTTTTTGGAGTAAAAAAGTTTTTCTTTTAACTCTGTTTTTAGCACCATATTTGGACAAATGTTGCAGGTGTTGATCCAGATATTGGAATTTACAAATGTTCACCTCATGAACCACTTGAAAGATATAGAATTAGAGGATTCGTTCCACCAACTTGGTTTCAACCTTTTATTTATCCATTCATTACAGCACAAATGAAACTTGATGATTTTTATAGTTTTTCAAGAGGAAGAATGGAAAATATTGTAATCAATGACACTGGTTTAATTCAAAAAATACGTTTTTATGGTGGAAAATCAATTTACTTTTTTCATAGAATTGTTTTACCAATCATTTTAGGACAAGGAATTTTCACAACATTATATTTACATCTTGTCACAGAATCAACATCTGGTATATTTTTTGGAATATTTTCACAAATATCACATGTTCATGAAGATTGTGAATGGCCAATTGATAAACCAATTCCAAAGTAAGCCAAATGAAATCAATGTCTAAATCATTAATTTTCTAAAGGGATTGGGCTGAAGCACAAGTGTTAACAACTATTGACTATGATCATGAATCAGCATTCTGGACATATTTAAGCGGATTTTTGAACTATCAAGTTCCACATCATTTATTTCCATCTGTAGCTCCACATTATTATCCAGAAATTCGTAAGTTGTTTTCTCCATCAAAAATTAATTTTTTTGAAAAGTACCAATTATCAAAAGAACATGTGAAGATTTTAATGTCAAATATGAGTATGATAATCATTTCTTTGGAACTCTTCAAAAGCATTTTTCACATTTGAAACAATTTCAACCAATCCGTGAAGCACATTACAAAAAATTGTTTGTTGACAAAACAAGAAAACCAAATGCAATGGATAAACTTGATTACTTTTTATATTCATTGTTTCAAAAAAAATTGGATTAAAATAAATCTTTCCTATTTGATCTTTTAAAATCATTTTATTGGTTCATTTCATTTAGTGATACAAAATACTCCGACACAAGAGAAAAACATTAAAAAAAAATGTCTCGAAATTCAAGTGATAGGATGTTTGTCCAAGGGTAAAAAACATTTAAAAATAATTTTTGAATCAGTTTCTTTGATGCTTCAAACTTTTATGAGTCCATAAAAGTATTCTTAGTTTCTAGAAGGTTGAAAAATTTATTTCTGCAATGTTGTTTATTAAATGGTGTAATATTCACTGGAAGTGTTTTATTTTTGGATTATTTTGCTCAACCATTTCTTTCCTTTCAAGAAGTTGATAAATTTCTAAAAGTTTTTGAACTTTCAAAAATGGTATTGAAAAATTTCAACTAAAAAAGTTTAAAGATACTTTGGGTTATACCTGTTTATATAATAAGTTTATCACTAAGTAGCTTTTGGTACAATGATATTTCAAATATATTACTAAATAGTCGCTATAAAACACCTGAATTTTCAATCAAATCGTAACAAAAAAAAAAGAGTTTTTAAAAACATTCAAAGTTTTATTCTGAATATAGTCACACAAATACGTTCTATATTCATTTTATTATTCTTTCCAATTCAAATTTCTTTGATACAATGGCTTTCAGTTTTATTCAAATTTGAAACTGTTGGAGATATTTTGAAATTCGCTTTGACTTGTTGGTTATATGCTTACTATGCATTTGAATATCGTCTTGCTCATTCAGGTGTTTCATTAGATAATAGATTAAGATACTTTGAAGACAGATGGGCTTATATGCTTGGATTTGGTTTACCCAATGCATTAGTTACATTTTTTTTTCCATTTTTCATCAATAATGGAATATTTGCTTTAATCTTTCCTTTGGTAAACGGACTTTTTTTTTTTAATTTCTGTTAGTTCATCGCTGCAGCTGTGAAAGCTTCACCACCAAAAACACTTGTAAATCCAATTTCACTTCCAATCTTTTGGATACCAAAAAATATCAACAAATTCTTTTGGTTTTGTATAAAAAAATGTTGTTAAAATATGTAAATTTTTTATTCTTGTTTTCATTGAAACTTTTTTACTTTTAATACAAGATCGATCATTGAACAATAAACAGTTTATTTACAACACTCTTTCTTCGAGATCACCTAAATCATCAAGACTTGTTTCTGAATGGGTTCTTGTCAATGTTGGAGATCTCATTCCTGTTGGAGAAATTATTCCAGTTGGAGATCTAACTTCAGTTGGAGTTTTAGTTCCATGTTTCCTACTACTTCCTGCAAAAGAAGAACTCAAATCATCTGAAGAAACATCATTCCCAAGTGATCTCTTTCTAGGTTTCTTTCCATCTATTTCTCTGTCCTTTAAAACTAATTCAATATATTTTTCCTTTTCTTGTTGAAATCTAGCAAAACTTTCATTAATCAAATTGAATTTGACAGCTTTTTCCAAATCAGTAAACAAATCAATTTGACCCAAACCATCTTTAACTTTCTTTATTGCTACTTCACGGGCTTCATTTGAAATATTCAAAGCATATTTTGATCCTTCTTTTAAATATTTTTCCATGATATATTTTTGTTGTTTGATTCTTGAAGACTGATCTAATTTCTTATACGATTCAACTGCAATTAACAATTTAATATTTTCAGCTGTTTTTTCTTTTTCACAAAACTTCTTCAATGCATCTCTTATGATTGGATCTCTGAATTGTTCTTCAAAAGTGAATTTATTTTCCATAGTTGAATAAGATTCCATTTCTTTTTGCAATTTATCCAAAAATTCATTTTTTTCTCGAATATCTCTGATGATACACATTACATAAAGAACTTTTTCATCTTGATGATAAAATTCAATTCCACAAGTAACTACTTGAACAGGTATTTTCAAATCAAAACTTCCAATAGCTACAGTTTCAGTGTATCTTCCAACAGGTTGTTCAAACTCTTTCTTTCCTAAATCTGGTAAAATTTTGAAAACGATTTTTTCATTCCAATCTTTGGTGAATAATTTCTCAAATGCTTCATTCACTTCGATGATTTTTCCGGTATTTGGATGAGCTATTAAAATAGAATCTGGAATTGAATTTAACATTAAACGAGTTTTTTCTTCTTCATTCCCTAATTTATTGAATGTTGATTGTAATTCACTTTGAGTTGATTCAACATTGGATAACATTTCGTTAATAGATTCTGTCAAATAATCAACTTCATCTAAACCTTCTATAACCTTCACTCTTTTGTTTAAATCAACAGAATCTTTGATTCTTCGAATTTGAGTTGTTAAAGAAGTTACACGACAAAGTACAAATAATTCTAACAATAAACCAATTAAAATGAAAAATCCAATTCCAACACCAGCTAAAATGGAAAGAACAGTGATCATTGAATACTGAGCTAAAACGTTGATTCCTCTTGAAAGATCAATTCTAAAAATAACTGCTTTGTTTCCAAAAATATCATTATAAACATTATAACCTGATAATCTTTCTTCTGTTAATCTAACATCATCGAATGTTGAATTATCATTGACAACATTAATCTCCCAACATTTTCTTCCTTTTAAAAGAGTTGAAGTTATAGATTCTTTCATAACTTCATAATGAGCAATATTTTTATCTTGCCATGCATTGACTGTAATATTCGGTGAAATACCCACCTTAGAAGAAATTGAAGTTGAAATTGGAGCCCAATTAGAATTATCATTATATGAATACATTGTAGTGCATAATTGAGCTCTATTTGACATATCCAATATTACCTTTGAAGAAATTCTTGTTCCAAGCAAAGCTACAGCAGAAACAGGTCCATTGAATTCATCAGTTTGAACAGGAGTTACAGATAATATATATGTCACATTACTATTTTTTGGAGATAAAAAACCAGTTCCACGTGTTGAAGTATCAGAAAAGTCAATTCCATTAAAATTTGGTAACGTTTGAAGTTCATCTGGAATTGGTATTGTGTCTAAATTATTTGCTTGAGGATTGTATATTCTTGACTTTGCTATGGTTTTGTTGTGGAGCCAATAATAAATTATGAACTCTTTTTCAAATGATTTGAAAGCATTTAGATGCCAATTAGCGTCAAAATAACTATATTATTCATGAATGAAAGGGTTTTTTAATTTACCTTATCAGCGGAGCTGGATCTGAATTTGCTAAAAAATTATTCAAAGTGTCAAAGGTTTCTGTCCAAATGGCACTATAAGATCCAAGAAAATTTGAATTTATATCAGATAAATCTTTTATCACTCGATTTATTCTTCTTGCAGCTTGATTTCTTAACAAAATTTTTGTGTTAAATTTTTTTTGAAAGTTGTTACATTCCGTTTACTGCAAATTGTCATTAATTGATATTTTATGAACTTACCTTCATATTGGAAGTATGTGTCACTAAAAACACCAATAATTATTCCTGTGATTATTCCAAAAAATATCACGAAAAAAGTGAAGATGGTAGCAAGTGTTTTTGTTCTGATACTGCACAGAATATTGGTCAGGAGAAAATTCTCTCTGAAAGACTTTTTAGTTTTATATGCCGGAAATGTGTCTTTTCTTTCCAGTTTCTTCATTTTCTATTCAATTAGGTAAAAACCGCCCAATTGGTTTATTCACTTCAACGTTAACATTTACCTTCCAATCAACATCTTCCAAATCAAGATGCTTCGAAGGACTTTTTTGGAAGAAAATTCTTGAATGGTTTGAGTCAGAAGGAAAAGACAGGTTATTTATGCAAAAACGACTGGTTTCACCAACCTGAATCCACATTATAGGAAGTCAATAAAGAATTTGATATGAAGAAATTTGCAAAAAAATTAAGATCTCATTATTCCTTTACAAATTTCTTCCTTATTTTTGAATCATTTGGATTCCTGTTGTTTCACTTTTCATGAGATGATTTTGTCCAATCAAATACTCTGTGAGTTGCAAAATGAAAAGAGGACGTAACTTCAACAATCAAAATACGAATTATAAAAAACAAAAACAACAAGATTTCAACCTGACAAGAGAAGAAAAAATTGATGCCCTCTTTAGAAATCCACACAGCGACGTTGTGGATTTTAATTCTTTAATATCTGAATTTGCTTCACATAAACATTTTGACATGGCTTTACTCACTTTCGAGACGATTTTAAAAAAAAAATTAAGACCAACAATAGTTACATATTCAAGTTTGATGAATGCTTGCGTCAGATGTGGTGAAAATGAAAAAGCACAACAGTACCATGATGACATGATTTCTGAAGGAATTCAACCAAATGAAATCACATATACAACTTTAATAAAAGGGTAAAATCACAAAAACCAACTAAAATAAAAAAAAGAATTGCTGAAGACAATTGTAATGAAGCATTTAACATTTTAGAAGAAATGAAAGATTTAAACGTCACTCCGAATTTAAGAACAATGAATGCATTATTACGTGGTTGTTTGAATTCTGGAAATATCAAAATTGCAAAAAAAGTTTTTGAAAAAATGCAAATTTTGAAAATAGAACCAGACTTATTTTCCTATCATTATTTAATTCAATGTTTATGTCATAACGATGAAATAAAAGAAGCAATGAAACAAATTGGTAATTTAGAGAAAATAAAATCAAAATATGGTGTCATTTCAACAAGTTATATTGCCATTTCAAAATCATGTGCTCTTCATGGTGATCAATTGAACTCTGAAAAATATTTGAAATTATCAGAAAATTTTTTAAAGAAGGAAAAGATGGAAATGGAACAAGGAAATATGTTTTTGAAATTTCAAAATGAAGAAGCTGAAAGAGAATGTCAGGAAATTAAAAAATATTTGAAAACTTTTAGCAAAGAAAAATTTGAATTTACAAATTCACCAAATGTCATATTGAAACCAAAAGATCATATTAAATTTAAAAAAGTATTTGATTTAGAGAAACCAATGTATTTAGAAATATGCTCCGGAGCCGGTGAATGGATGATCGAAAAAGCTAAAAGTGACAAAGAAATTAATTGGACATCTCTTGAAATGAGGAATGATAGAAATTTTTCTATATTCACAAATATGGTTTTTCAAGATGTTAAGAATGTTTTAGTTGTAGCTGGTGAAGCCAATAAAACATTGAATGAAAATTTTCGTAAAAGATCAATGGATAAAATATTCATCAATTTTCCAAATCCTCCTATTTGGAAAGATTCAAAACAAATTTTAATAAACCAACCATTTTTAGAAGAATGCCATAGAGTCTTGAAAAAGGACTCTTCAATCATTGTAGTTACAGACAATCATGGATATGCAATGTTGATTGTTGAAGCATTTGAAGCATTAGTTGACAAAAAAATGTTCAAATCAAATTATGGATCTGAAATGTACTCCAATGAAATACCGAATGATTATGGAAGTTCTTATTTTGATCGATTTTGGTCTCATGGTAATCATACAGAAAGATTTTGTATGAATTTTATCAAACTCGGAAAATAAAATCTGAAATGATTTGTCCAATTTTTTTTGTATTTTACCATTTTTGTTGTCCAATGATTTCATTCCAATTTTTTTTTTTGAACCAACTGTAACCGCAACTGATAATCAAAAAAATGGCTCAAGGAGGTGGAAAAAATTCAAGTTCAACAAGTTTAAAAAAGAAATCTGCAAGAGAGAAACAACAAAAAAGTGAGTGAATTCAAAAATCTAATCCATTCCTTTTTACAGATAAAACACCAAAGAAACAAAAAATGAAAGATTCCTATAAAAAAATACAAAAGAATTTGCTCTCTAAAGTTGGTCAAAATATTGAAAAAGACATGTTGGCAAAAATGAAAAAAGATGGAAAAGTATTGAGGTTAGTTGGAAGAAATGATGAGACGTTAAAAGATCAAAGAAATGTTAAAAAAAATAAAAAATAAAAAGACACAATTTTCACCTGTTCTTGACCACAATAAAAATGTTTCCAACATTTTTATTGCAGATGTTTCAAATTCCTTTAAAACTTTTTTTTTTGAAAGAATTAAAACAAGCAATATCGAATTATTTGATGTTCTTGTGACATTTTTGAATTTAGTGAAATACAAATTGACCAATCATTTTTTTTCAAAACTTGATGGAAGAAAAACAGAAAACCAAAGATGAACTCAAAAAAAAAATCAGAGAGGATCAATGGAAAGCCAAAGCACAACATCAAATTCTCACCCAAAAAATACAACTGTTGGAAAATGCTCAAAACCAAATTGACTCAAAATCAGCCTTTGAAATTACATCATTGAAACAAGAAATACAACAATTAAAAGAAATATCCAAGTTAGAAAAACTGAACTTTGAAAAAGAAAACAAAATTTTAATTTCTCAGTTAGACAAACAACAACAAGAAATAAAATATTTAAAAGAGTTGTTATATCAAGCAGAAAAAAACAACACAAAAAATGAAGCTATTGTAAAGAATTTAGAAGATCATAATAACACATTACAAAAATTTAACCAAGAACTGATAAGAAAAGACTCATCAACATCATCACCAAAAAACATTGGTAAAAAAGAAGAAATAATTGAGACAACCAGTGAAAATGCACACAAATTAAATCAGATTTATGTATCAGGATTTAAGTGTCCAATGTCAAAAACAACAATTTTTGATATGTATTCTGTTTTTGGTCCTATATCCTATATTAAAGTACATCAACATGATGGTTGTTGTTTTATTCATTTTGAAAATGAAAAAGATGCAATTAGAGCTGTGGAAAACACCAAATCAACAAAATATCTCGATGATAATATTTTGAATGTACGAATGGCAAGACCTGATCATTCAATTGCATCAATGACAACAAAAGTATCAGATACTCAACGAATTTCAAAGGGTACAAATGCAAGTATTCATGTTACACCTATTTATTTTCCATGTTCCTTGGATGAATTAAATTCAAAATTTTCAATATTTGGTGAAATTGTTTCTTGTCGAATTAATAAGTACGATAATTTCCATGGTTATGGATTTGTTGATTTCAAAGACATATCATCGGCTAAAAAAACAATTAACAAAACAAACGGAACAAGTTTCTTGGATGGCAGAAATGTCATAACTGTTACAAATTCATTCAATTCATTGAAATCTTCAGAAGATATGTTTGTCATTGCGATTGGTGAAATCAATTTACCATTTTCAAAAGATGATTTAATTTCAAAATTCAAAGTTTTTGGAAAAATTGTTCAAAGTAAAATGTTTAAAAAAGATGATAGTAAAGATTCAGGATTTGCATTGATAAAATATCAAGATGAAGAATCTGCAAGACATGCAATAAGAGAAACACACAACATTGATTATTTACAACCTGGAGTTTTTTTAAAAACCAGATATTCTTATTTGATTCCAGAATTAAATGAAGCCTTGAAAAATCTTAAAAAAGAAGAAATGATGAATATAAATGGAAAGCGAAGATTATCTTCACCATCTCCTTCACCAAAAAAAATGAAATAAAAAAATCAAATTCTTTTATTTTGAAGATATTTTCTGACTATTGGATTGGTTGAAGATTTTTTTTTTTCAGTCGACACTTGATTGTAAATCAAACCCATTGAACCACTTAATTTTGACAATGAACCTGATTTTATCGTAACTGTTTGATTTTCTTTTTCATCTGCTTCCAAAATAGATGAATCTTTTAACACTTTGATTCTTGCAAGCAAATTTTTTTCTTCACTTTTCGATTTGAAACAAGAAATCATGTCTTGATGCTTTTCAAGCAACTGCGGAACTGTATTCAGAACTCTATAAATATATCCTTGATTTAACAGAAACTGTTGTCTTTTTGTGTTATGATACATTTCAGATGTGTCTTGTGAAACTAATGTGTAAAAAAAGGCATTGAAATCATTTGACTTATTCATTTTTGGTCTCAATATTCTTCCCAATCTTTGAGTTTCTTGTCTTCTTGATCCATAATGAGATGATATTTGAATGATAACACTTGCCTCTGGTAAATCAATAGATGTATCTCCAACTTTTGAAATGAATACACAATTCAACATTGAAGATTGTTGGAATCTATTCAATATACTCAATCTCTCCTTTTGAGATGTTTCTCCAAGAATACTTGGATATTGCAACTTTTTTGAGTATTCTTTTAATGCAAAAATGTCATCAGAAAAAACAATAATTTTGTTTCGTTTTTCTTCGTGAAATTTGATAAGAAATTCTGTCATTTTGAATTTATTAGGATTCATAATAGATAAAAGATTCTGTTTTATAGATGTTGATATTAGATATTCTTTCATGTATTCTGCTGTCATTGGACACCATACTTCAATACATTCCACTTTTGCAAGATAACCTCTTTCTTGTAAATTCATCCAATTCGTTTCATATAATTTAGGTCCAATAAGGAAATATAAATCTTGAATTTTGTCATCTTCTCTTAGAAGAGTTGCTGTTAATCCCAACTACAAAATATTAAAAAAATACAAAATTACTTTGCAATGAGCTTTAGCAATACTAATAACTTTTCTGAATATATCAGCAGGTACTATATGAACTTCATCTAAAACCTTTAAAAAAGTCATGAATTCAACTCAAAATTTACCATTAAACCCCATTCAATTTTTTCAAGTTGTTGAATGATTTTTTGACTTTTTTCACTTCTAGTGCCATTGAATGTCAGCATATTATATGTTGTAAATAGAATACAAGCATCATCAGGAATGATATCTTTAAAATCTGCAGTGAATTTTACCATTTTATTTTTTGGAATTGTGGACCATTGGAGAAATTGATCATACCATTGCTCGACTGAAACATTTGAATTACATAATACTAAAGTTTTCTTTTTGATAGTACATGTTGTTGTAATACCAACTAAGGTCTAAAAACGACATTAAATTTTAATCTAATTTTCAACTTACTTTTCCAGCACCACATGGTAATACAATCAAACCAGATCTTGCTCTACCATTCCCAAATACCTTACTTAAACTTTTTTCTTGGTAATCTCTAATTTTTGTTTCAGGCTTCAAATCAATATTCAAATTTTCATTTTTTTCATCTTTTCTAAAATGATATTCTTCTAAAAGTGGATACTTCAATTCATTACATCTTTTTTTAACATTTTCAACATATTTAGTTTCAATTTCAAATGAAAAAGTAGAAGATGAATTGGTTTCAATTTCTTCTAAAATATTTTCTTCACCATCTTCTTCTGTGATTGTTTGAACAATTTTTGTCATTGAATTTAATAAATTTTTAGACTTGAAAAAACCTTATTAATCAGTGTTAAACTTACTGAGTTATTATTCAAGTCAAATATTTCCAATTGTTCTTTTATTTGGTATTTCTCCGAAAATGAGAGCATAATCTCATCAGTTGTTAATTCTTCAAGTATATCTCTTTGTTGTGATTCAATATAGAAATTATTATTTTGTAAAACTAGTTTAATTTTTCCATAACATTTTGTCCATTGGATGATAAATTTTTTAACTTTCTCTGACAATTCATATTTGTTCAATTTTTCAAGGATATTGATGATTTGTTCGGTTTTTAAACCAATACCTGAATGATATTTAATATAGAAATATTTGGTTTTACTTGCTGCTGCCATTAATGAGTAATCCGTTAATTTATATTCATGAATATAATTTGGTCTTGAAAGTGGTTCTGCGATTGCTGTGATGAAATCTAAGGCTTCTTCGTAATAAGGTGAAAAAGTTTCAACTAATATTAAGTTATTAGGACACACAATTAATGGTCTTTTTTCTGAATTTGCTTTTAAAGACAGTGTTGAAAAATCTTCAACAAATTTTACTTCAAAATTGAATAAAAAAAATGTTTTACATTCTTTGAAGGATATTTTTTGTAATTTTTGAGGTATTTCGCTTTCTTGTTGATTTTTTCGTTTCATAAGACGAACTTTTCACTCCAAATTCTTTTGAATAAAGTTTTGGTTTTTATTGGTTGAAAAACAATGATGTTCATAAAAATACGAAAATCAAAATTTTTATAATTTTTTTGAGATTAGTCAACAGATTGTTTCAATAAACTTTGGTTTTCATTTATAGGCGGTGTTGTTGTTGTTGTTGGATCAACTACTGATTCTTCGATGATTTTGATTTCCACGTCTTGTGATTTTTTTGTTTCACTTTCATTATCTGATACTTTAATTTCTTCTTTGATTTCTACATTCTCTATTTCATCATTTTCTTCTTCAATATCGATCAGTTCTGCATCAGGTAATTCAATAATATGATTTTGTTTGTTTAGACTTGATTCTATCAGGTTTAGATCAATATCTGGTAATTCAATATTTTGCTGTTGGCTTGTCTCCGCTGTTGATTCTAATTGGATAATTTCTACATCTTTTCTGTTTTTCTCCTCATTTTCATTTTTCTCTTTTTTTTCATTTTCTTTAATTATTTCTTCTCTTTTTTCAGTTTTATCTACCCCTTTTGACACTGCTTCATAAAATTCATTCAATTTATAAAAATATAGATCAACTGTTAATTTTTTCATGATATTTGAATGACCAGCGCCATCAATAAACAATGGTGTATGTGGGTTTTTACACTTTTTAAATAATTCCTGAAAAAAAAAATTAATACAAACAAGACACAAAAAATACTTCTGAATAAAATTGTTAAAAATATTACAATTATCTTACGACCATGATAAAACGGAACAACTTCATCAGCTTTTCCATGAATGATAAAAACAGGTGATTCAATTTTATGAATTCTATCTTGACTCAAAAACATATCAAAAAACAGTGTTTGTTTAATAGGAATTACAGTTCGAACTATTGAAAGAAAAGGACTTTGAAGTATAACACCTGCAAATTTTGATTCTTCTTTTGATGCTAGATATACTGTAGGAGCTGTTCCTAAACTTTTTCCAAAGCTAAAAAAAAAATTAATAATTTTTTATCAAACAGTATAATCTTCTCTTCTTTGAAGTTCAATTGATTTTTTAAGTAATTTAAAGCTGCCTCGATACTATCATAAACACCTTTTTCGGATGGTTTTGTGGATGGTTTTCTATTATTTTTATCAACTCCATAACCAAGGTATTCATATGACAGAACGTTAACTTTTAATCTTTCGCAAAGTCTTTTTGTTAATTTTGACATTTCACCTAAATCAGTTGAAGTACCATGACTTATCAAAATACATTCATCAGAACTGTATTAAATTAATAATTTTATTTTTATTGAGAAATTACTCTTCTACTTTTTGAAATAGACATGGAATTTCGGTTTGATTACATGGTATCCATATTATATTTGCTAATTTTTGATCTTTATATGTTGCCGGATTTGGAGCTTGAAAAACGAACGTGCTCATCAAGCCACCCATTTTTTGGTGTAACGAGTTTCTTGTGATTGGTCAATGGGATTGGAAACTTCGAAAAGTAGGTATGGAGTGTGTCTTTGCTTTTGAATTTTCTTTGTTGAGATGATAATTTTGTTGTATTGCTTGAAAAGTGAATCGTTTTTGTATTCTTTAAAAATTATTCTATTTCTTTTTCACCAATGTTTCTCAGTTCCAAATCTCAGAAGATCAGTCATAAAAGCTGAAAATCAATCAATTTTTTGTTCGACACTTTTTGGAAACAAGATAAAATGATACGATTGGATAACTCTTTTTAGAAACAAGTTGACTGAAGATGAAGATTGACAACGAAATTTATCAATTGACCAAAGAAATACAAGAAAGATTGAATGTCCTATATTTGAAACATAAGTGTGAACCAGAATTAACTATTGCTTTGTCATCAGGAGATGTTTATAAATATGAAAAACCTGCAACAATCAAACTTGATCCACAAACCACAACAAAAGTAAGTTTTAGAAAATTAATTTTTTTAGAATCCAACACAACTAAAACAACATACTCCGCAAATTGTTGATTCTCCAGTTGATTTATCTTCTGCTACTGCTCCTACATTCAACTCTCCATTCTTAACAGTACAAGAATTAAAAAAAGATTTAGAATTTAATTATATCAAAGTAATACAAGCAAAAGATGATTTTCTTCATGTTGAAGTTTGTTTTATTCATTTTTTTTGATTTTTTTTCAGCTTTTTGATGATCCTTCAGCTTATGTTTTTTCAGAAATTTTCAAACAACCAAATTTATGTCAAAAATTGAAAATTAGTGGAAATAATGAATCAATTAAATATGTAGGAGCTATTGGGTAACTTTTGAAATAAAATAATTAACCATTCAAAGTTGGAGTTATCTTGCAACTTGTTTAAATGATCTTGATGTTATTCATCTCACTAGACACAAAATTGGAATAGAAGAAGCTAAAATATTAATGGTAGGTATCTCAATGAACAGAAATTTACAAAAACTTGATTTATGGGAAAACTCAATTTCCAGTGAAACAGCCATTTACATCACATTGACATGTCTTGAAAGAAATCCAAATCTGAAAAATTTGAACCTTGGTGAAAATGATTTAGATGCAGATTGTAGACTAGAAATTAACAAAATTAAGTATGGATCCAATTTAAAAATTGATATGTTTTAAAATTTTATTTTTTTAACAGCATCTTCCCATTGATTATTTGAGACGAATTGATCAACAGATTTTGTTGAATCATGTTTAATTAAACCTGTCATAGAATTACATAATCCTTTGAATGCCATTTCTTCATCCCAATGACCATCTGCATCTTGTGATTTCATTAAATATTCTTTAGCTTCATTAATTATTTTGGAGTTTTGATCTTCACCTAAAATTAATAAAGCATCAACTGCAGAACCAACAGTGGAAGGTTCTCTATGAAATATACCATGTCTGATTGCTTCTTTCAAAAAATATACATCTTGTGTTGATTTAATTTTAAAAAGACCTAAATCTGATTTCAAACGAATGAAGGTGACAACTGAATCAACCAATGATTTGTAAGTATCAAATTGAATCTTCATGATTAATTTTTTCAAATTTTCTTCCTTCACTTGATTTTTTGTATCAACAGATTCAGGAATCAAATAATAAAATTTCCTGAGTGTTTTGAAGATATCAAAAAAATCACTAATTTTTACACCAGGTAATGATTGACCTGATCTAGTTAAATAATAATGTACTTGTGCTGATATTGATATTTTGTTGAAAATTGTTTCTAAATGATCTTCCATTTGAAGAAATTTTTGTGAATTTTCATCTTTAA
Source organism: Neovahlkampfia damariscottae (assembly GCA_016618085.1). Lineage (NCBI taxonomy): Eukaryota > Heterolobosea > Selenaionea > Neovahlkampfiida > Neovahlkampfiidae > Neovahlkampfia > Neovahlkampfia damariscottae. The sequence goes on along the minus strand of JABLTG010000015.1, from coordinate 156,204 downwards.
CAATGACACCATTTTCATTTCTCGGTAATTTTCTTAAATTATCAGCCAATTCATCAAGTTGATTAATGGAATTAATATTGAATCCAAAAACTTCTTTTTTAATAATTTCTGTTGAATTCTTAAATCCAGCAACTGTTTTGAATAATCTATTCATGGATGATTGAATCACATCATCTTTGATATTGAGTACTTTCATGTAATATAAGAAATCAGAAAATTGAATGAATTTGATAAATGATTTGAATTCTTTTTTTGTTTTTGGAATGTTTGTATAATGTTCTGAAATTGAACCTTTTAACTCGGTAATGTAAGTTGATTGGTGGGCTGTCAATAATTTTTTCAAATATTTTGATGCACGTTCTCCTATTTTTGGATTCTGTGATTTGACCATAATCATTCTATAGAAACATTCCAATGATTCCGGGAATTTTTCAAGAAAATCATCTTCTGATTCTTTGATGAAGTAATATAAAATTCTCAATCCTTTTAATACAGAATTTTCTGGATTCAAGTGAATTTTTTTCTTTGGTTTTGTTGGTGCTGCTTTTGTTGGGGTAACTTTTTTTGTTGTTTTTTTTTCTTCTTCATCATCTTCATCTTCCTCGTCTTCATCATCTTCTTTTGGTTTTTGAGTTTTTGATGAATTAGTTTCAGTTTTTGGTTTTTCTTTCTTTTGTTCTGGTTTCTTTGTGTTTTCATTTTTTGGTGAAATTTTTGGTTTCACTTCAACTTTCTTTGTTTTTTCAACTTTGACTTTTTTTTCTTTTTCTTTTTCTTTTTCTGGTACAATAGTCACTTCTTTACCTTTTGATTTTTGTTTTGGTTCTGGTTTCTTCTCCGGAGTTTTTTTCTTTTCATTTTCTTTCTTTTTTCTTTCATTTTCCATTTTTTTTTTTTCTTCTTCTGCTTTTCTTTTAGCTTCTTGTTCTTGTTTCAATTTTTTTTGTTGAGCAAGTCTTTTCTTTTCTTCTTCTAATCTCTTTTTTTTTTCATTCAAAATTTTTTGTTCAGCTTTTTTTTTAGCTTCAGCAGCTTCTTGTTTTCTCTTTTGTTCTTTTAATTTTTCTGCTTTTGCTGATTCTGCCTTTTTTCTTTCTTCTTCTTGTTTTCTTTTTTGTAATTGTTCCTTCAACCATTTTTTTTCTTGTTTGACTTTTTCAAGTTTTTTCTTTTCTTCCTCCAATGTATTTTTTTGTTTTTCAAGTTTTTTTGATGGTTTTGTTTGGTATTTTGGAATTTCTTGCTCTGTAACTCCATAAGATTCTTTGTTCATTTTATTTGAACTTATGGACATGTAAAATAGAACAAGTCCTGAAACGAATGCTCCAATGAATAATGTTAATACAAATAACCTTTTAAGATTTGGACCTGATGCTCGCTGTTGGTTTTGTGCCGCAAAACGTCTCATTCTCATTAACCAATCAAATTGATAACCGAATTTGAATGAAATTATTAAACTATTTCCAAAATCATGTTCTCAGAGGAATTCAGTTATTTGTTGAATGATATGGTTGTCTGTATATATAGTGCCACAACCAAAAAAAATACCAATCAAATAGAATGGAATTTTCAGCACAACTTGGTGTGACCAACTCTTAAAAGTGAAGTAAAAAAAATTATTAACTCTGACTCAAGTCTCACCAGAACTAAAAGAACAAAATTTCAATACTATTTTTGAAGGCTTACAAACAAAAATAGCTGAACCAGACAAAGGCAAAAAAAAATCAAAACTGAACTTATTTTAGACAATTCTCATGAAGTGAAAATTGATTTTGACAATCTAAATTATAAAGTGAATCGTATCATAGCCTCAAATTTTCAAGAATATTCATGTTTGAAAAAATTTGTGAAAGAGTTGACTAAATACAGCTTTTATGAAGATATCGAGTTTTTTTGTAATTATAATATTTTTTTTTGTTTATTTTTAGTGTGTGATGATACAGATTCATATTGGCTTGATTGTATTCACAACAACAAAAAATTGAAAACTGTTACCATCAATGGGATGTACCCTGGAAATTTTTTGAAAAAATCAATAGAGTATAAAGATATGTCAAAAGTTGAAATATTGAATGTAAACTTTGATTTATTTTTAGATGATTTGGATATGTTCAAAAAATACACCTCAAAACTCATCAATCTCAAAGAGATTAATTTTGCACCAGAAAATTGTACCAAAGGGTTATTATATTTCATGGAACATAAACATCATATTGAATCCATTAGTATTCAAAATATAGAGCTTTCATATTTGAATTTCAAAACTATATTTCGAGATTGTGTGAAAAATGAATCAATCAAAAAACTATCTTTTGAAAATTCAAATATAGGAGGAGAAGAAGTATATTTCTATTCTATTTCTATTGAATTGCTGTTAGAAACTACAAGAAAATTAGAATCATTGATTCTTCCAAATGATTGTGACAGCGAGATTTTTGAAGCTATTGCGAAAGGGTTAATAAAAAATCAATCACTTAAACACATTGGATTTAATCGATCAGTATGTAAAGATGATAAAATATTTAAATATTTTCTCAATTCTATCAATTCTCATCCATTAATTGAACATTTATCATTGACAAATTCAAATTTCAATTTTGTTGTTTTTTCAGATTTTTTGAAGAAATCAACTAAATTGAAAATAATTGAAGTCAGTATGCCTTTTTTATCACATTGGAGACTTTCAAATATTGATAGTTTGGGAAAGAATGAATCATTGGAGGAAATTACTCTCATTGGTTTGGAACGTCATCATCATTTACATTGTTTTCGAATGATTCAATCAAATAAGACCATCATAAAATTAAAATTAGATTTTAACGAATATCAAGAATTTTGCACAGAAAAAGATTTTCTTTGTCTGTTGAAAGTTATTGAAGAATCAAACTTGGAAATTCTTCAATTTTCAAAAGAGAACATGAACAATCCTGACAAAAATAAATTAAGTTGTTTGTTGAATCAAAATATTCAAAAAGAGATTGTTGAAGGAACATTTTGGTCTTTTAACAGAAGTGAAATTTTTTGATTTTCATTTGAAATTTGAAGAATAAACTTTTTTGAACTAACTTTTTTATTGATAATCTCTCATGAGTTTAAAAATATCAGTCATTGAAACAACACTATGAGGACGGTTTTTATCATCAGTGATCCAAATTCTATGAGGACCAGCAGCCATTTTTTCGATCACTGATTCTAATGAATCATCAAGTTTACAAGTAATTGGATTTAGTGCATTGGTTGCTTGTTTTTCCAAATAGTATTGGATTTGTTGATTGAATGAAGGAATTGTTTCTTGACAAAATCCTTTCACATCTGAATTGCTGAAATTACCAATAATTTGATCATCATTTCCAACAATTGGAATAGCAGAATACCCATATTTGTTCATGATTTTAAATGCTTTGATTACTGATTCTGATGATCTTAATGATTTCACTTCAACTTGTCCTAAATAAAGTTCTTTGATTGTTTTCTTTCCGAATTCTTTGACAAAACTTTTGGATTTCATTTGATCAGATAAGTATTTTATGAAAGTACTTTGTGAAATGGTGACTATCAAGTTATCTTTGTCATCTAAAACAGGAACACGATGTAATCCATCTGAAAACATTCCAACAAGTTGAAGAGCAGGTGAATATTGATACATAGGTTCATATGGGTTTCTTCCTGATTTATTCATTATTTCTGTGATTTTTTTCAAGTTGACTGCACGAAAACTTCTTTCTAATTCGTCTGTATCATTTAAATCCTTTTTTTCAGGCATTACTGAAATAAGGTGTGAAATGATATCAAAAACATCAATAATTCCGACGACTGTTTTACCATCAACTACAGCTGCTGAAAGAATTTTATGTTCTGCGAGGTACTAAGTGTTGAAACAATAATGAAAATAAAATAACTCTTACATTGATACATTCTTCAATATTTTGGTCTGCCTTTACATAAAGAGCTACTCTTGGACTTATTTCTTGTGTTAAATCATCAATTTTTAAATTTTCAAAAATAGATGTTAACGGGTTGATTGACACCGAAAAACTTTTGAAAAAAATTTTGTTTTCAACTTGGTTTGAAGGAAGTTCTTTCTTTTCATATGCTTGAGGTGCTGGAACAAACTTTTCTTCTTGTTTTCTTTCCACATTTTCTTCTTTTTTTTCTTCTTTTTTTTCTTCTTTTTTTTCTTCTGTTTTTTTTGGTGTACTGAAATATTTATAGAGAAATCCGATCCCTACAAGAGCTCCTAAACCTACAACTGCGTATTTAACAATTTTTTCTTTGTCCATTTTTGTTTGAATTCAAAATATTTTGGTTGGTTAAAAAAAAAACTCCAAATTAGGAAGATTTATTCAATTTGTTGGCATTGACCTCTGTGGAGAATTCCAACATCATCACATTCAAGTTCACATTCATTGGAATAAGTCTTTAAATTTTCACCGCAAACTGGTGAATAAATTTCATTACAAACACAACTTTTTTTGATTGGTTCTGGAATTGATTTTCTACCAAATTTTGGAATTCTATTCATTTTGTTCATTTTGAGATAATCTTTTAACTCTTTCATGACAATTGCTCCATCATTATTCGCGTCAACCATTTTGAATATTCTTTCAATTCTTGAGAGTTTTTTTGGTTTTTTTGCTTGTTCACAATCTCCATCAAAGGCGATTTCAATTTTTTCACAAGAAGCCATGCATTCATTTGAATATGTTTTTCCATCTTTTCCACATACAGGAGCGTATAATAAAGGACAAAGGCAACCTTTTTTTTCTGTACATTTTCCTTCATGAACTACTTTAGCATTTGCACAAGCAGCACATTTTGAATTTCCATAGGTTTTTCCATCACTGCCACAAACAGGTATCCAACTTCTAGGGCATGCACATATTTTTGGTTTTGGTTTTATTTCTGGGCATGGTCCAGCTCCATCTACTTGAACATCTGCACATTTTGCTTCACAAGAATTTCCATAAGTTTTTCCATCAACTCCACAAACAGGATCGTAATTTTTTGGACATACACATGGTTTTACTTCTTTACAAGCTCCTTTGTAGTCGAGTTCAGCATTGGTACATTTTGCTTCGCAAGTGTTGCCATAAGTCACGCCATCAACCCCACAAACTGGTGAATATACCTTTGGACACATACAGTAGTCTTTAGGTTGTGCTCTTCTGGCAAGTATTGTTGATAAAAAGAAACAAAAAAATACAATTGAAATTGTTGTGTGCTTCATGTTGTCGAAGTTTCGAATTGTTTGAAGAAAACAAATCCTTTTATAGAGGTTTGATCCAAAAAAAAATCACTTTTTTTGGTGAAAATATTGCACAATTCAGAAGTTGAAATTCATCACTCTTTTTCTTGATTATTCAGCTGATTAAAAATCTTGGAGACAAATTTCAAATGTTTATTACAGGAACAATAAATTAATTGTCAAAATTCTTTCCTTCAACCACAGGAAAAACGAACCAATAATATTGCAAGATTCAAAAAAATTTGCATCAATCCAAATCATGGTAAACTGGGAATTGTTGGGAATTTTGCACATCAAAAAGTATTGTAACTATTACGGGATTCCAACTGAAGAAAAGACTGAATCAGAGCTCATTCAACTTCTCAACCAAGTGAACGACAAACAATTTATTGAACAAAAGCAAAATTTATCCTTAGAAGAGCTGCACATAGATTATTTACAAATATCAAAAACATGTACGATGTTCATGAACGGTTTCTTGTACACTATAACCACAAATAGAGACAAGATATCAACTTTGACAATTCTTCATCTTGCTGGTTTTTTTATTGCTCAAACAGTAGAATTAACATCAAATTTCAACATAAATTTTGAAAAGAAAGGTTTATTCTTTTACAAAGAAACTTTATATTACATGTTTGATTCTTCCCTCTTTTCAATTGATATTCAAACAGGAGAAGTTGAAATAGAAATCAAAGAAAATTCAGGAATTTTACCACCTGGTGGAGAGTTTTTAACATGTCAAAATGATAAAATATGGATATTAGCTTCCGATTTGAATTCAGTTTTGGTTTACCATCTTAAAACAAAAAAATTGGAAATTGCAATTCAATTTGATCATAATGTGAAGTATGATGTTCAAAATATCATTTCTATGGTGGATAATCTGATCTTACCTGATATTATAAACTTGAAAACATTTACAAGATTCCACATGATGCAAGTGAACAACTCAGAAAGTTACTTTAATTCAATGCTTTTCATACTTGAGAAAATCATATTTGGAGCATATTATCTGGAAAATGATGTACTTTATGTTGGTGGTGGTTTTTTAAATCATTATCTCGGATTGAAATCAAATGAAGTTCATGTATTTGATTTTAAAGATGAAAAACATGAAGTACATTATTTACCAATTAGAATCCATCCAGATTTTGTTTATTTTGATGGTGAAAATATGTACATGATCAATTCTTCCAATGAGTACAATAATATTTCACACTTTAGGATCACTTTCTCCCCAAAAACTCCAAGTAAATTTGAACCATTATTAGCATCTAAAAAATACTCTGACATCATCATTCAGGTTGAAAAGAAGAATTACAAGCTTCATAAGTTCATACTACACGAATTTACACTATTGGACTTGAACAAAGATTTCATTGAACTTGACATAAGTACATATGAAATGAAATTCATTATTGAATGGATGTATAAAGGAAGCACAAAAATGGATCCAGATGTATTAAATAATGACAGAATCAAAAGAAATTTCGGTATTACAATTAATGAAATCAAGGAAAACAATCACATCTCTCTTTTCAATCTTATTGAATATTCAAAATCCTTCCATGATTTTGAAATCATTTGTGAAGGAGGAAAATTTAAATTTTATGTTCATAAGGCAATATTATATTTCAAATCAGATTATTTCAAGTTATTATTTGATGGTGAATTTCAAGATTCAAAAAGTACATCTGTGAATTTGAATGATTTTTCGAAACATGACATTGGTACGTTGATGAAATATTTTTATCTTGAAGAAGTCATACCAAAAGATTTTAAAGAGATTGTTCATTTTATTGATCTTTCACAGTTCTTCTTGTCTGAAGGATTTGAAAATAAATTATGGAGTTGTATGCATTGTGTTATTGATAAAACGAATTGCTTCAGTATATATGAATTCATATCAGATTTTAAAACAGATGAATCCAAAAAAATGAAAAAAGTCGCTTTGAAATTTATCAAACAGTTTTACACAATCAAAGATGTTATGAAAATTGTGACAAAATTGAGAAGAAATAAAGAAGAAATAAAGTTCAAAAGAAAAAAATTTGAATAAAATCTGTTTTCTCCTTGGATATATGATTGGATTATAATTTTCCACCAATCAGGTTCCACACCATCATGAACAACTTGAAGAAAAAAATTTCCAGTTTTCAAAAATATTTGACTGTGGATCAACTTGAACAAATGTCCTTGGCATTAGGAGATGAAAAAATTTTCAAAAAACATTTTCTTTCCACAGGAGAAGATAAAATTTCACTCTTAATTATTTTCAACGCAAAATCACAAGAAGAAACTGTACAATTCAAAGATTTCATATCACCATATTTAATAAAACAAAATGAATTTCTGGACGACACACAATTTGTTCCATCTATCGTTGTAAGAATTTTTTCAAATTAATCATTGAACTTAGTTTGATTCATGGTTTGTTTTTTTGTTTTTTTATTTTTACATTTAGGATATTGAATTACAACGAGAATTCCATTTGTTTTCCTCGTTTGCTGAATGAAGAACAAGATATAACACCAGAAACAAAAGTTATACAGATGGATCCAATTTCATCAGAAGATATTTTAGAAATCATGGTGGAAATTATTGTACATTGGAATTTGAATGTTATGTACTCTAATGAAAAAAAAATAAAAAAAGAATTTAAAACAATCAACCAAGGAAATTCAAATAATTTTGTGTTCGACATCATCGAAGAGTTATTATTAAAAGAAGAGTTTATATTTAAAATCAGTAAAATAATGATAAATTAAATCTGTTAAAGAGGAATATTTTGAAAAATCTTTAATCTACAAAGTTCTAAAGAAAGAAGAAAAAATTGAAGAAAAGAAAACAGAAGATATCTCAAAAAGAATATCTACATGGGAAGAAATGTTACCACCTTATGAATTGTTCGTTCAAGAATCAAAGTATATTGAAGGAACTCCAATGACTTTGACCATTATTTTACCAAAAAAGGAAACAGAAATATCTGATTGGCATTGGATTGGTTTTTATTTGAGAGATCAACCAGATCGTCAATATATGAAATATTTCTATATTAATTCATATCCTAAACAACAAAGAAATGGAAGAGAATTGTCAATTGAATTTCAATTACCAATCATCATAGGAGTTTATAATTTCAGATTATTTGATTATCGATACAATCAAATCGCAATATCACATGATTTTCATGTTGGTCCGATTGTCAAGTTATCTATCAGAACTGACATGGATCCACTTGAAAATAAGACAAAAATTGAAGTTGAATGGGAAAAAGTCTTTGGAAGGGACATCAAAGATGCATCAATATCATTGGTCCTTAAAGACACCAACAAAGTGATTGAAACTGAAAAAGCAGAAAATCCTGTTTGGATGAAGAATTTTGGATTGAAACCGATCGGCAGAGTTACTTTTGCAAAACCAAAACAAGTTGGAAGTTATGTTGCTAAATTTTTCATTTCCAATTTCTGTATATCAGAAAGCTCCAATTTGATACTTGAAGATAAATTCAAAGTATCAGTAAAATCATTAGGAATCACTATTAAACCCCTCATTGTCACAAGAAATACCAAACCGGTGATTGGAATTTACAATGCTGGTGAAACACGCCCTTACAATTATCTTTACATTGCAAATGTTGATGATGATGATAATTTAGAATTTAGAATGAAAAAAGATGGAAAATATGATGTCAGATTGTTTTTAGATGAATCATTGGATTCAAAATTTGTTTACCAACAAAGAGTTTTACTCATTAGAAAAGATAGATTGGATATTGTAATCAAAGGTTCAAAAGTCATAGTTGGACTTTATATTGAAAATATATATCCAGATTGGAGTGCAGCATGGGTTGCATTATACAAAATAGGTTCAGAATCATATGATTTTGATCAGTTTATTTCAGTGACAGAAAAAGATAAAGTTGTCGTTTTTAAAGCAGTTTCCAAAGGAAGATATGTTGTCAGATTTTATCAAAATCAAGAAGGTTTTGAAAATGATGTTTTTGTTGAATCAGATCCATTTCCAATTGGAAATGTAAAATTAAGACCACAAGATTCATACAAAAAGAAAAAAAAAGAAGAAGGAAGTAATTCACCAAGAAGTATGGTCATTGATTTTTCGAGTGACGTAGAAATTGAACAAAATAAACCAATCAAAGAAGAGGTTCCGATTGCCATTCCAAAAACAATCATTCCTGAAAAATTATTGCCAGAAGAACCTGTGAAGAAGTTAGTGATTGAAGATTATAAAATTAAGAAAAAAGAATATCCTATCACTGAAAAAGATGAAATTATTTCTCAATCAATAACTTCTGAAAATACTTCAAATCAAATAAATATTGGAGAAGATGAAGAACAAATGGATGAAATATCAGATGCTTCTTCTGATTTACAAAATTTATTGAATCAAATTTTGGAAAAAGAAAAGCAAGAATAAAGATTTTCACTTCTCAGTGCAATATACTTCAATTTTGTCAAAAAATACAATTTTCAGTGAATAAATGTTCATAAGTTGTGAAGTTCCTATTTCTTGAGGATAAAGGAGAATATTGAACATTTCAAAGCATTTTCAATTCCTTCCCCAGTAATAGATGATATTTCTAAATAAGTTGAGCAATCAATGGACTTGGCCAATCCTACTGCTTCTTTTTGTGTGATGTAAATTTCATTTTTCATGATCAACTCATTCAAATATTCCTCATTTCTTTTCAAATCATATTTAAATCCACATAGTATCTTCAAACATTTTGGTGCATATTTTTGTAGAATTTGATTCCATTGATTGAAAACATTTTCATAACTTTCGATGGAATCAACTGAAAAACAAAGAAAAACAATATCTAAATGATCTCCTTGTATTTTCAATGTTTGAATTGAATCAAAATCCATCATATTCAATGAATATTGTTTGTTCAATATGATAATATTTTTCGTGAATGAATCAATGGTTTTAGGTACATTATTCAAAGGAAATTCTTCACACAATACACGGTACAAAAATGAAGTTTTTCCAATTGATTGATCACCAATACACATACAGTTAAGTATTGTCTTCTTTGGTAATTTCTTTGGAAGCATTTGATTCAATAATTCATTTGACCTCATGAAGATTTCATTTTTCGGTTTTGGAATTTTCTTTAACATTCTAGTTGATCTTTCTTCGATTGTGGAATACTTCAAATGAATCAAATATTTCAACTTTTCAGGGACTTGTTTTCCCAATGATTTTGTAATCTCATTCAAAAAATCTCTTTCAGTTTCAAACTCTTTGATATTTCCACCATAGAAATAAACAATATTTTTGTTCAAAACTATTCCAGTATAACATGTTCCTGTTGTTTCCAATAAATCAAAATCTTTTTCTTCATTTGTCCATTCAAACGTTTTCAAATCTAATTTAAGAATTTCTGAGAAATCATGATTTTTATTACAACCTCCAAATAAATATAAGTTATTGAAATGACTAAATAGTTGATTTCCATATCTCGGTTGTGGAATGAAAGGAGAATGATATTGAATTTCAGTCCATTCAAACGTTTCTAAATCAATCATCCAACAATCATTTAAATATGTAGTTCCTGATTGAATACCACCTACAATGAACATTTTGCCTTCATTCATCAATGCTTTATGATGAAATCTTCCTTTTGGTGGATTTTTTGTTTCAATTTCTTTCCATGTTTCAGTTTCTGATAAAATTTATCAAAATTTTGAATTTTTTACTTACCACAATCAAACTGAAATAAATCTGAGCATGAAAACGCATCAGCATCAAAGCCTCCATGAATATAGTTAAAATTTTTGTAAGAAACTCCCACATGACCATATCGTTGTGCGGGATATCTATCACCTTGTTTGTTCGGTTTGATTTCAGTCCAACAATGAAGATTCAAATCAAAAGAATAATGATCATTTTTATAACCATTGGCTTTACCACCAAATATGTATAACTTATTTTGAGAGATAATTCCAGAATGAAAATGTCTTCCTGAAGGTTTCTCACCTTGAATTTTCACATTCATCCATTTTTGTTTTGAAATGTTAAAAATCAATATATCATTCAAAAAATTCATTTGATTTTTGGTGATCAATTGATCCAATTCATAGTAAACACCTCCAAAACTATTAACATTTAATATTTTTGAACAATTGTTCTTACATGTATATAGAATCTGAATAAAGTGTCATAGAATGACCGTATCGACTTACAGGAGAGTTTTCAAATTTTGATAAATTGACAACTTGTAAATCTTCTTCCTTCATTTCACTTTCAATTTTTTCAACTTTTTCTTCGTCTTTAGTGTTTAATGCTTTGATTATATCATTTGTTGTCGGTCTGTCAGATGGATTTCTTTTTAACATATTCACAATAGTTTCAGTAATGCTTTGTGAAAAATTTTTTGAAATTTCATTTTTCACCATTGCACTGAATTCATCTTCATTTTTAAAACATTCAATATATAATGGTTTCTTGAAATCTTTTGTGCAAATTTCGAAAAATATTACTCCTAAACTCCAAATATCTGCTTCTTTTCCAAATTTGATTTCTTGTTTCTGGCAATCTTCAAATAACTCCGGTGCCATATATTTCTGGAGAAAATAAAAGTTAATAAAATCAATATTTACCTGTGTTCCAGCGAAAGTTTTCGCAATTGATTGTGAAATATCTTTTACGAGACCAAAATCACCTATTTTACATTTTGTGAAATTTTCACACAGAAATATATTCTCTTGCTTCAAATCTCTGTGAACTAAATTATTCTTATGCAAATTATGAACACCATATGTCAACTGTTTCATGAATGAAATTTTTGAATCTTTTGAAATTTCATTACTTTTCAAGTATTGATCTAAATCTCCATTTTCATAAAAATCCATAACTATACAAAGAGAGAATTGATCATCAAAATAGAAATCTGTATATTTTACTAAGTTTTCATGTGATATTTTCAACATTGGAGTGACTTCCTTCATTGCTTGATTCAAAGAAAATGAATCTTCACAAATCACCTTTTTCAAAGCAACTACTCGATCTTTTTGTATATCTCTTGCTTTGTAAACTGTACCCATACCACCTTTACCTATCTTTGTCTCAATTTCATATCTTGATACTTTTGAGTTTTTTTCTTCATCTTCGAAATTTTCAAAAAAAGAATCACTTTGATATCTTTTCGGTGTTGCTGAATTTTCTTTTAAAATTGGTTTTATTTCAGATTTAGGTCTTGTTTTATTAAAATTTAAGCTTTGTATTGACAAAAAAATGGTTCCTTTTTGGACTCTTTCCAGTTGAAGTTTGAAATCAATTTTTTCGTTCAAATAAACTTCTTTTAATTTAACATCAATTGAACCAAGAAAAAATGAACGTTTCTTAAATAAACTTGTTTGATTGTCCTTTACTTCAAGGTTTAATATTGTGTTTGTGTCAGTAATCTTTTTTTTAATTGAATTTGAAATTTTACTTGAAAAAAGAAGACTTCTCCGAATGTTGGATTGAATGTTTTCTTTTTGATGGTTGTGCTCTCTAAAGTTGATCCACATTTTATTGAAACTGAAGGATTTACAGTTTCAGATCCAAAAGGATTCGGAGCTAAGTCTTCAAGTTTTAAAATGTGAACTAAAACCTAAAGATAAACATAAGTAAAGAAATTTGAATACTCCACTGTCGTTGGACATTTTTAACAACTTCAAATATCTTCTTCTCTGATTGGTTATTTTTACAATCTTCAAAAAAAACAACACATGAAAAGAGAAAGAGAACGTGAAATTTTCATCATAGAAGATGATGAACCACCAAAAATTAAAAAACAAACATTCAAAAATGTTGATTTAACAAACGATGTAAAATCAGAAATTGATCTCACTGATGATTTCCCAACAGTCAAAGTTTTACCAAAAACTGAGATTAAAACAAAACCAAAAATCACAATAAAACCAGAACTCAAATATAAACCAAACATTTTACAACAACCAGCGACTCAACAACCAAAATTAATCAAAACTGCAGGAGATGATGAAAATGAAGATGATATAGTTCCACAAAAACCAACAGAACAAGGTGAAAAAGTTTTAGAAAATTTGACTACTACAAGAATGGAAAGTCTACTTCTTCCTGAACTTGAAGCACCAAAAGATTCTTTGAAATCAGTTTTGAAGACTCATCAAAAACAAGCTTTATACTGGATGAAAAATCAAGAAGATTCAAAAAGAAAAGGTGGTATTTTAGCTGATGATATGGGTCTTGGAAAAACGGTTTGAACAGAAAAAAAAAAAAGTTAATTTTTTTCAGTTGGAAATTCTTGCACTTTGTTCCACAGAAAAGCATCAAAATACCTTGATTATAGTTCCTTCAAGTCTAAAAACTCAAGTAAATCCTGTTTTTAAAAATTAACTTTTCAACTTTTAACAGTGGGCACAAGAAATCAAAAAACATTTAAAAAAAGATTATGACACTGAAATATATCATGGAAGCAAAAAAAACGACAGTGAAACATTAACCACCATAGATTTTGTTATAACAACTTATGGAACTGTTGTAAGTGAATACAAAGCAAAAGTTAATCAAGTTCCAAATAAACACTATCATCTCTTCAATGTGAATTGGAATAGGATTGTATTGGATGAAGCTCATGCAATTAAGAATCCAAATACTCTAAGAGCCAAAGGAATTTGTGAATTGAAATCAAAATATCGTTGGTGTCTCACAGGAACACCTGTGCAAAATTCAACCATTGATATTTACTCATTATTCAAATTTTTGAAATATAAACCGTATGATGATAGAGTAGTTTTCAATGAATTATCAGAGAGAACAGGAAACGAATTCACTGCGTCTGTCAATGTAATTGGTTGATTCATTTAATATTTTTTCAGCAAGTCATCAAAAAGATACTTTTAAGGAGAACTAAACAATCAAAAAATGAAAAGGGTGAAAGAATCTTAGATTTACCAGATAAGAATTTCACAGAAATTGTTGTTAAATTTACTGATGCAGAAAGTCAAACTTATGATGAAATTCTTAGAGATGCCCAAATCGAATTTAACAATTTGTTGACACAAGGAAAAGATGTTATATTGAAGAATTATTTTTACTTTTTAACTAAAATTTTAAGATTAAGACAAATTTGTGATCATCCAAATTTGATTGTTGAAGAAACAGGTTCTGAAGAAGAACGAAAAAAAATGCCAAAATTCAAATGTCCAGAGTGTCGTCATAAAATTGTAGAAGGTGTTATAACAGCATGTAATCATGTATTTTGTAATGAATGTATTGAAGCATACCTGACTTTGGATGATAAATGTCCAAGTTGTGGTGAAATCATCAAAGAAGAAGATTTCAAACCATTTTCAACAAAACCTAAATTTCTCCAAAATTTTTATCATTCATCAAAAACCAAAGCAATCATGGAAAAATTACATGAAATACATGAGAAATATCCAAATGATAAAATGATCATTTTTTCACAATGGACACAATTCCTTGATTTGATTCAAGTACCATTGAAAAAAGAATACAGTAATTATGTTAGGATTGATGGATCTATGGATTCTTCGACGAGAGATGATATGTTAAAAAAGTTTAAAGAACAAGATGAATGTAAAATAGCACTTCTTTCATTGCATGCATGCGGTGTTGGTCTAAATCTTAGTGAAGCAAATCATGTTTTATTTTGTGATCCTTGGTGGAATCCAATGATTGAATTACAAGCTATTGATCGTACGCATAGAATTGGTCAAGAAAAACAAGTTGAAATTTACAAATTTCTTGTTGAACGTTCTATTGAAAAAAAAATTATGTATTTACAAATGAAGAAACAAAGAATCGCAGATGAAACATTAGGTGAATTAAAACCCAGTGGTTCTGATAAATTATCATTTGAAGATTTACAATTTTTATTTTCTTCAAGAGATTATTTCGCTCCATTGTAAAATAAACATTTGAAGTATTATTTATAAATTATCCAATGAAATCATTCTTTGAACTCTCAAAAAAATGGGTGTTCAAAACTTGTGGAGTTTATTATCACCAGCTGCTCAAAAAATATCCTTAGAAGCTTTAAATGATAAAAAACTTGCTGTTGGTAATAAAAAAATTTTGTTAACAATTCTTTAATTAGATATTTCTGTTTGGTTGAATCAAATTGTAAAAGGAACACCTGTTGAACAAGAAGATGATAATAGATTGTATTTGAAAGTTCTATTTCATCGAGTTTGTACTTTATTATTTCACGGAGTAAAACCTGTTTTTGTATTTGACGGAAAAACTCCTGAATTGAAAAAAAGAACAATTGTTTGTGAAAAATTTTTTTAATCTTTTTTAAAGGAAAACAGAAAGAAAGGAATGGAAAAAGATCAAATTAAATTGATAAAAATTGCTAGAAAATTAGCTTTGAATAAACTTGAGAAATCATCTTTGGAAAATGAAGAAGAAACAATTGAGCCATCACCTGATGATGTAAGGGCTTCATTACTTAAAGAATATGATTCTCAAATTGATGAAAGTCTGGAATCTTTTTTATTAGAAATGAAAAAGAAACAAGATGATAAAATAGAAAGAGAAATTCAAGCACATGAAATCTTATGTCAATTGACAGATCAAGTGGATGAAGAATTTATTAAAGCTTTACCAAAAGATATACAAATTGAAGTATATAATCAATTGAAGCTTCAAAGATATCAAATGTCTCCACAATCCAATTTTTCTTCACCTGAAGATATTTCTCAAAATTCGTTATCCAATTTCCTTAAAAGGAGTCAAATGAAGAAAAAAATATCAAATATAGTTTTTGATAAAGAGGATGGTGTAATATCAAAAGGAAATTTAGCTTCAAATTCAAGCACAAGTTATTATCTAATTGACAAATCACAAGAAAGTGTTGTTACATCAATGGAAAGTCCTGAATTTTTAAAAATAGATGATGATATTCAAGTAATTGACAAAGAAGATTTTGAAAAATCTGAAATTGAAATTCCATCTTTAAATGATGACTCAGATGATGATTTTGAAATGATTCAAGATTCAAACGAGAAAGATGATGAAAATAGAAAAATGATAGTTCCAATAGAAATTGATTCTAATGAAGAAGAAGAATTTGAAACAATAGGTGGAAATGAAGAAGAATTTGATGAAATAGATATCGAATTAGGAGATAATGAAATTGACAAATCAGAATTCATTGATTTATTTCAAGAAATGACAGGTGAAACAAAACCAAGCAATGGAAAAGAAACTATTACAATTGAAGAAGACAATGTTAAAATATCACCAATTCCAAAAATTCAAATCCCACATCAACAGATGATCACCATTCCAACTCAATCCAATAAAATTAAAGAAGAAATTCACCAAGAATCAAATGAAACTGAAATACAAGAAATACAAGATGACACAAATAATGATGAAACAGTCACTCCAATCAATGAGAAAACTGAGGAGATAGAATTACCAAAACAAGATATTGAAGAAATAAGTGACGAAGAAAATGAAGATGAAAGTGGTTTATCACCAACAACACTTTATGAACAAGAAAATATTTTTAGAACTCCAACCAAAGATGATCAAAGAAGACAATTTCTTGAACGTGAATCAAATCAATTGAGAGAAGAATTCAACAAAATCGAAAAGCAATCAACCAGAGTATCAAATGATTTAATTGAGGAAACCAAAGAATTGTTACAAATATTAGGACTACCAATCATTAATTCACCTTATGAAGCTGATTCTCAATGTTCATTTTTGAATATAGTTGGTGCTGTTGATGGTGTTATTACAGAAGATTCTGATGTCTTTCTATTCGGAGCTACAAATGTTTATCGTCATCTATTTGGAAAAGATAAGAATCCACAATTATTTTCAATGGAATCAATCAATCGAGTTTTAGGTTTGGATAGATCAAAGTTGATACAAATGGGAATGTTCCTTGGTTCTGATTATACGATAGGTGTTCATAATGTTGGAATTGTAACAGCAATGGAATTTACATCTCAATTTGACAGTGAAAATGAAAATTTAAAAGACAATATTTTAGAATCATTGAACAGTTTGTCAGCATGGGTAAAAGATTTCAAAACTCCTGAGAAGGGAACATTTGATTCAAAATATGTAATTCAATATTTTTTTCTAATTTTAAAGTTCAAACAAAAATCTAGGTTTATCTTACCAGAAGATTTCCCAAATCCTTTGATCATTGATGGTTATGTTAATCCACTAATAGATGATCGATGTTTGGATGAAATTAAATTTGAGGAAAGAAATATGATTCAATTGTACCTTTTTGCAGAAGAAAAAATGAGTATAGATAAAGATAAATTGGATCAACTTCTGAAACCAATCAACGAGAAATCGAAAAAAGTTCAAAAGAATATTTCAAATTATTTGGTGAAACAAAAACCAAATGAAGAAATCTCGAGTGAACGAATCAAAAAAGCAATCAAAAATTTAAAGAGAAAAAACTCACAAATTGAAAAATCAAAGAAAAAAAAGTAAATTGTTTCATTTTGATTACAAGTTTATTTGAAATTGAATTTAATGTCAAATGTGGATTTGTGTTGATAATTTTCAATTGTGGAAAGTGTCTATAAAGTAAATTTAAATATGAATATGGTTTGAATATTTCTTGAAAATCATCAAAAAAGTAACCATAGAATCATCAAATTTTTCTTCATTTTCATCAGAAATCACAGGGAGATTTCAATTCCAACAAATTTTTCAACCAATTTTAAATAAATATAAGTCAATAAATTTAAAATAGTAATTTGTGTCTATTAATTTAATAAAGTTTTTTTTCAGTCACTGGATCTTTTGAAGAGCCAGAATTAAATTTTTCTTTTCATTGGTGAGGAAAAAATGAAAAAAAAAATACTCATTCAACAAGTTCTTCAAGAGCTTTGAAACAGAATCCAAGAGTATTCTAAGTGAAAGTAATAATCTCCTTTTAGACAATAAAATCATAAACTGGAAGAGTTTTCATTGGCTTGTTTTACACCAATGAAACGTTGGTTTTACTTTGTTGCACTTTGCTTAACTTTTTTGACAACTATACAAGCTCAAGAACGCTGCTACTTGGCTGGCAACAATTATATTTCATGGAGAAATACAACAACCAACTATCATTTCAAACTGCGGTTTGAAAAGTAAATCCAAAGAAATTATTTTAATAATTCCTAGTTGTTTGACCGGTTGGTGTGCATTTTCATTTTCCAAAAATAGTTCAATTGATGGAAGTATTTCATTATTAATCATTTTCAACCATCAAAACGTTTTGAAAACATTAGTATTTCCAAAACATCAAAATTTATACCAAAACGAAACCAAAGAGGTTGAAAACAAATACGAAGGAATAGCTTACTGGGAGGTTTTCAACATAAACAACTTTTTTATGAACATTTCAAAACAGATTTATCCAAATAGTTTTGATCATTTAATTATCGTTTCAAATGATAAAGAAAAACCATATTTAACAGAAGGAGGGCAATGGGTAATACCAAAACACAATTTTGTAGACATCAGAGATCTAAAAAAAGGTAAAAAAAAATTTCGTGTTAAATTTTTCAAAAGAGGAGAATTTCTGTTTCGAGAATTCAATTTATCCGTTGGTCCTTGAACAAACAAATATTTATGTTTTTTTTGGATTCTTAATTGTTTATGTTATTCTTATTTTTTTGACTATTTACTTCAGAAATGACCAACCTTTGAAGTCAAGAGGTATTTTTCCAATTATTGCTGTTGTATTTGGATACTGGTCCTTATTTCAAAATTTTGGTTATCATTTTCAAACATTGGAATGGAGACAAAAGTATTATTGTTTTTTTCAAGGTGTTGGTTATGTTCCAACTATCACATCACAATGTTTTATACTATCAGTTTATTGTTTGAGAATCACATTAACTTTGACATTAAATAACAACAAAAACTACATTAGAAATCAAAAAGGAAAATTATCAATTTTTTTTAGATTCATTTTATTTTTGAAATATATGACATCTGACATTTTCATGGTTATCTCAGCATCACTTTTATATTTATTTATTGTTGTTGAAGTTTTTGCTTATCAATTAATCACCAACGGAACAAGAGATTGTAGGACAAAACCTGAACTTGTAGAGCCCATTTTACTTGTCAGTTTTATCGCAGTCGCTATAGTTTATCTTATCGATTTCATCCTAATGATCAAACAATTATTTTGTTGTCGATTAAGAGCTCTTTGTTGTAAAGATGATCCATTCTATTTCAGAAGTCAACAATGGATAGTTGGAGGATCAATTGTAGTCATGATGATCATAACTATTTTGTATGGATTTTCGGCAATCTTTATTTTAGATCCAATCAAAAATGACATTCAACAGGCACCTTTTCAGATATTTATTTATTATATTCTTGAAGTTTTGTTCTCAATATTTTTCTATTCAACTGTATTTTACTTCAATGGTTATGTCTTATTGATCACTATCATCAAGAAATTCATCAGTTTATGCAAAAAAAAACAAAAAGATTCACAATCAGAATCTTCAAAAGCAGCACTTATTAACTGTCTGAATGATGAAGAGTTATGCAATTTATTCAAAAAATTTTCAGATTCTGAGTGGTCATCTGAGAATTATCTTATGTATTTTGATATTCTCTTATTTCAAAATTTAAAAAGAGATGAACAAGAAGAATTTGCTCGTCAGATGTTTAACAATTATTTGAATGGATATAGTGCTCCTCTTGAAGTGAACGTAGTTCAACAATTGTCAATTGACATTAAACATAGAATTGATAATGATGATTATGAAAGTGATATGTTTGATGTTATTTATGATGAAGTTGTTAAAAATTTGTTGGATACTTTTTCAAGATTTAGATCAACACGATGGTATTTGAATTTTATTGAAACAAGAGTATTTGTTGAAAGTCAACTTTAATGGTGTGTAACATCATTTGATATTGAATACTCATCCAACTAACATTTTTCAATCATTTTCCTCGTTGATTGAAGTTTGTATTTCACTTTCAAGTCGAAATGTAGATTCCATCAATAACACTCTCATAAACCCAAAAATATCAGCCAGTCACCATTTACCACAACAAGTTCAAATTCCTTTTGTTTTACTAACTCAACTGATTCCTTATATTTAGTTTAATATGTCTGAACAAATTTTTTTACTCAAAAAGAGAAATTTTAAACGTTGAAGTTTGACAGCCCAAATTAGTAATTTGAAGGGGAAAATGACCAATGAAATCAATTTGAATCATCGAAATGTTTTTTCACTGTCCTCAGAGCTGTACAACTGATGTTGAAGATTCAATCGTAAGAAAAACTTCCCACTAAACAATAGGATAAAATTCCACATGAAAAAACAAAAGACAAAGAAACAGAATTTCAATTGAAAAAAACAACAAGTCCTTCACAAAAGTTTTTTAATGCTTTGAAGAAATATTCATCATGGAATAAGATTCCAGTTCCTACTCAACGAAAATCAGTTGAAACAAGAAAAAAATCAAAAGAGTCAAATTACAATTTGAGCAGCGTTAAATTTGTTGATGACACGCACTACACGAATGATCCAACTCTTTTCTCAACTGATGCCAATCAATCTGATAATGAAAGTGAATTTGATGATGATCATCCAGACATCATGAAGTATTTTGAATAGGAAAATAGAAAAAAAACTCCGGACAACAAATGCAACAGCTTCTAGAACAAAAAATAGGTTTTTTTTGATCAAAGTCAAAATAAAATTAAATTCTTTTTTTCCCTGAATTACAGGCTATGAAACAACAAAAGGTTGAAAAAAAACGAATTGTTTATTTTCTTTGGAATGAACGTACTTTTTTGAAACATTTTGTAACGCATCTGTTGACACGTCTTCTTTTAAAAGCAGTAAAACATCTTGAAGCATATCTCGGTGGAATTCTGCTGATATAACATCTAACTTGTTTGTGCTTTGTACAATGATTTCTGCAACTCTTTCCTCTATAACAAACATATTTGCATTTTAAAACTCTTTTTCCTTCACAAATTGAAGTTCTACATTGTTTTTTACAATATTTTTGATGTCTACAAAATTTCTTACATTTTTTATAGTATTTTCCAAGTGAACAAACTTTTTTTGTTGCTGATTTTGATACAAGATATTTTTTACAAACACGATATCTTTTTGATTTACCAAGTACTTTTGAGCATTTTCTTGAACATGATGATGTTGTTACAGTACAATTTTTGAGACATCTTCTGAATGGAACATTTCTCCAAATTCTTTTACAAGAATTTACCCATTTTCCAGATGTTCTGTCATACCAACATGATCTTACTTTTTTGAAGACACATGTTTTGTAGCAACTTCTACCGACTTTACATTTTCTTTTACAAACTCTGACTTTTTTTCCATAACAGTTTTGAGTTTTACAAACATTCCAACATTGTTTTCTTCCATGTTTACATTTTTTTGAACAAAGTCTTTTTACTCCTTTGAGTCCACATCTTCTTACAACTTTTCCTTGTTTAAATGAACGTACACATTTTGTGTATGGAATTTTTTTGACACCTTTCATGCAACTACTGACACATTTTGTTGTTGATTTTGCTGAGATTGAAGCAAAAAATAAAGCAACGATTAAACAAATTAAAACTGTTCTCATTTCTTTTTTGTTCAAAAGAGTTATTCGTTGATTGGTGGAAAATTAAATCATCTCATCCAATAAAATCAAAAATAAATAATTTTTACAAAAGAAATCAGTAAATTGTTTTATTATACAGAGATAAAAAAATTAAATTTCAATATTCAAAGGTTGATTACATTTGATACAACAAATACTTCTTAATTCTTCATTTAACTCCAAAGCTTTTTGTTGAATAGATTCAATTTCATCTCCAAGTTCCATCATTTCAGTTTCATATTCACTTATTCTTTTTGACAGTTCTTCACAAAGCTTTGTTTCCTTTTCAATTTCTTGTTGTGAATTTGCATCATAAATTTGAATTTTTTTTTTTAATTCTTCTTCTTCTTTCGTTTCTTTGGTTTCTGTTGGTCTTTGAATTTCTTGGATTTCTTGATTTTCTTTTTTTTCTTTGAGTTGTTTTTCTAAATTTTGAACTTCTTCTTTTACGATTTCTAATTCTTTTTCTAACTGGTTTTCATCTATTTTTTGATCTTCTACCAGTAATTCTTGTTGAGTAAATTTACCTTTTGTTTGAACAGAAGAAAGTTCTGAATTGCATTTTTTGAGAACATTGTAACTTTCTATTTGAGCATTTTTATAAAGAACTCTTCTATTTTGATAACTTTCTTCCTTCGTTCTCATGTTCTAAAAAAAAATTAGCGACAATTTTTGAAAAGTTACATTTTTCGTTTGTTTTAAATTTGATTTGAATTTTTCAATTGTCTTTGAACGATCTTTATGAACTTCTTCACGTTTTATAACTTCCTGAGATAAAGATGATGTTCTTCTTTGAATTTCAGCCAAAATTTGGGTTTCTAATTGAATTTTAATTTAATAAAGTACTTTTATCGAGTTCATCTTGTATTTTGATATGATTTTCAACTTCTTTTTGATAGATTTTCTCTTCTTGTTCTTTTGCTTTTTCTAAGCTTTTGATCTGGTTGATGATGTTCATTATTCAAGTTTGTCCAATTAAAACGAATTCCATTTTTCAATAGATTTTAAAAATAACTCATTGATTTAATCATAATATTCATACTTTAAAAAACTTTAAACAATAAAAAATTTTCGTTTCTTAATTCTTACCTTGGTCGAACTCTTCTACAAAATACATGAAAAAATCGACAGGTAGCATTCGTTTTTGTTTGTTTTATATCTTCATAAGTTGTTTTATTTTGAAAAATTAACATCCAGTGATACCCAGTTAAAGGAAGAGTTGCTGTCAATACAAAAAATGAATAAAAAGCTACCAGACCACTTCATTTAAAAAAATTAATCATAAAAAGTGATAATACCATCCTAGAGCACCTAAAGTGGAAAGGGTTGCAACATGTATTTCAGTACATTGATTCCTTGAAAAAAAAAATTAATTTTTTTTAATTTCGGTTACATAATAAAACAACGAATAAGCAACCAAATAGCAAAAGCTAAACAAGTCATCATCATTAAAATTGCTTCAAACCCTGCAATTGTAGCAAAACCAACGAAATATCTTTTCAAAAAAAAAAACCGTTATAAAAAAAAAATATTACTTGTAATTTCTTTTAGCAATACAGTTACCTGTCCAAGGGCAATCTGAAAAATTAAAAAATGAATAAAAATACGATCTAAGAGTATGATTAAAACTAATTCCAAATTTACGGTCAAATTCTTCAACACACATATTGCACCAAGAACAATGAGATGCTCTTGGAGGTCTATAAACTCTACAAGTATAACAGTATTTGAATGTTATTTTATGACCATTTATATCTACTTGTTGAAGAAAATCATTTGGATCGACATCCTCTTTCAGTTGAAACTCTTCTTCCTCATCGCTGTGATCTGGATATTTGATATCAAAGTTTCTAATTTCACCTATTTTTTTAAAGTGTAAATATCAAACCTTCAAGTGGACGTTTATTTGGAGGAATAATTCCAGGGTCTGAAAATGTTGTTTTTCCAAGACAATAATAAATTGAAATAGTGATAAAATAATGAATTATTATAATAGGTATGGTAATATATAAAGGTACTGTGACGATTAATCCAGGTATACTTTTTTTTTAGTTTTTTTTTTTTGTTACATTAACACACTAAAACCTATTATTGGAATCAAGAGTAAGAAATAAATAACTGGGTAATTTCTTAAATCTTTAGTTGGACCTAAGTGTAATTCTCCTTGACATAAATGTTTTGTGTTTCCAATTCTCTTCATGTAAAAATAAACGGTTTTCAATGGTTAATGTAGTTGATTGGCGGATTTTTCTTTTTTTTTTTATTTAAAAATGAACCAACAATTGGAAGATGAAACGAATTTTGAAATAAATATGTTGATGAGTAGGTATGATTTAAATGATACTGCTATTTCAATTGTCACAGTTTCTTCACTAATTCGTGAAGAAAAAATAGATGAACTTGAAAAATTTATAGTTGATGAACAGTTTTCATTAAATGAAATGTATCCTTATCCTATGGGATGTATTTTTATTTATAATTCTCAAAATTCAAAAATTGGAATGTATGAGTTCAAAAACTCCAAGAAAGTTAAATATTTGGAAAATACTGAAAAGTTCTTTGGAGATGAAATACAATGGACACCGTTACAATACGCTTCTGCTCTTGGTGATACAAAAATTATGGATTTATTGACAAAATTAGGTTCAAATCCTGAAGTCAAAGACAAAACAGGTAAAACTGCAAAAGAAATCTTTGAAAAAAAAACGAAATCAAAATTATAAAACTGTTTCCGCTCGGAAACAAGATTTTACCAAAAAAAGAGTTTTTGCGGAATTTTGGAATGTAAAATCACTTCCGATTGGTTGTCGGAATTTTGGAAACCAAATAAAACCAAAAAAATTTCTCTCAATTTAGACAAAACAAAATGGAAAATAAATTCACAAACAAAGCACAACAATCATTAAGTGATGCTGTAACTTTAGCAAAAGAACAAAGCCATTCTTATACAAGTGGTATTCATTTAGCTATTGCTCTGTTTCAAGATCAAGAAGGAGTTGGTCATCAACTTTGTCAAAAATTGAATATAAAACCAGAAACTGTAATCCAACAACTTGAAAAAAGATATACAAAAATATCAAAAGTTGAACCTGCCCCAGAACAACCACAATTCGCACCAACATTATCAACAACAATTTCAGTTGCTCAAAAAGAAATGAAAAATCAAAATGATAGATTTGTATCAACAGATCATTTAATTTTAGCCTTACTTGAAGACTATGAAATTATGACTGTTTTTAAAGCCGTTGGATTGGAAAAAAATTCAGTTAAAGAAACTTTAAAAAAATTAAAAGGAGATAAAAAAGTTGATTCAGAACATTCAGAAGGAACTTATGATGCTTTAAATAAATATGGATATAACATGCTTGATTTAGCTTCCAAAGGAAAATTAGACCCTGTGATTGGAAGAGATGAAGAAATTAGAAGAATTGTTAGAGTTTTATCAAGAAGAACAAAGAATAATCCTGTATTGATAGGAGAACCTGGAGTTGGAAAAACTGCAATCATTGAAGGTCTTGCTCAAAGAATCCTTAAAGGTGATGTTCCAAACAGTTTAAATGCAGAACTTTACAATTTAGATATGGGAAGTTTAATTGCAGGTGCAAAATATAGAGGAGAATTTGAAGAAAGATTAAAAGCAGTTTTGAAAGAAGTCAAAGATGCAGAAGGAAAAATCATTCTTTTCGTTGATGAAATTCATTTAGTTTTAGGAGCTGGTAAAACTGATGGTGCTATGGATGCAGCTAATTTACTCAAACCAATGCTCGCTAGAGGTGAATTGAGATTGATTGGAGCTACAACATTAGCTGAATATCAAAAATATGTTGAAAAGGATCAAGCGTTTGAAAGAAGATTTCAACCTGTCTATGTCAATGAACCATCAGTTTATGATACAATTTCAATTTTAAGAGGTATTAAAGATAAATATGAAGCACATCATGGTGTCACTATTCAAGATCAAGCCTTAGTTCAAGCAGCTCAATTATCATCAAGATATATCACAAATAGATTCTTACCAGACAAAGCAATTGATTTAATTGATGAAGCATGCGCAAATACAAGAGTTCAATTAGATTCACAACCAGAAATTATTGACCAATTAGAAAGAAAGAAATTCCAATGCGAACTGGAAAGAACTGCATTAAAAAAAGAAAAAGATGATGCTTCAAAAAAGAGATTAGAAGGAATTGAAAAAGAAATTGCTGGAATTGATGAAGAATTAAAACCTTTAAAAATGAAATATGAAAATGAAATGGAAGGAGTCAATAAACTTCGCGCATTAAAATCAAAACTTGAAGATAAAAAATTAAAAGCTGAAGATGCAAAAAGAAAAGGAGATATTCAATTAGCTTCAGATTTGATTTATTATGCAATTCCAGATATTGAACAAACAATTGAAAAACTACAACAAAAAGTAGAAGAAGAAAAATTAGAACAAAAAGATAAATTACTTTCAGATGTAGTAGGTCCAGAACATATTCAAGAAGTCATTTCAAAATGGACAGGAATTCCATTGAGCAAATTATCACAAACACAAAAAGAAAGATTATTATCATTAGGAGATAATTTACACAAAAGAGTTGTTGGTCAAAATGAAGCTGTTGAAGCTGTAGCTGAAGCAATTTTAAGATCAAGAGCAGGACTATCAAGAAAAAATCATCCAACTGGTTCATTCCTCTTTTTAGGACCAACAGGTTGTGGTAAAACAGAACTTGCAAAAGCATTAAGTTTTGAATTATTTGATGATGATAAACATATTATTAGAATTGATATGTCTGAATATATGGAACAACATTCAGTTAGTAGATTAATTGGAGCTCCTCCTGGATATGTAGGATATGATGAAGGTGGTCAATTAACAGAAGCAATTAAAAGAAGACCATATAATGTTGTTTTATTAGATGAAATTGAAAAAGCTCATCCAAGGGTTATGAATGTTTTATTACAAGTTTTAGATGAAGGTAGATTAACTGATGGAAAAGGAAATACAATTGATTTCTCAAATGTTGTCATTGTTATGACTTCAAATATCGGATCACAACATTTATTAAAACATGATGGAAAATTAGATAAAATGGAAAAAGAAATTGAAGATTTAGTGACAAAAGATCTTCAAGAATTTTTCAAACCTGAATTCTTGAATAGATTAGATGATGTTATTATGTTCCATCCATTAACAAAAGATAATTTAAAACAAGTTGTTCAAGTTCAAATGGGAACATTAACAAAACGTTTAGAAGAAAGAGATATTCAAATTCAATTGGATGATAAAGCTGCTGATTTTATTATGGGTGAAGCATATTCTCCAATTTATGGTGCTCGTCCATTAAAAAGATATCTTGAAAAATTTATAATCACCGAATTATCAAAATATGTTGTTAGAGGTGATTTATTTGATCATTCAACTGTTCATATTTCATCAGATGGTCAAAAGTTAATATTCAAAATTGAAGAAAATTTGGATGAACTACAAAGAAAAAAAGTATCCATGAAATCAAAACACATTTTTTAATAAAATTTTTGTAACATTTTTGTAAATTCTCTTCATTCAATTTTTTGTTTTTTTTTCATTGGTGATTCATTATCAATGTTGATTGTTTCCATTCCTTTGATAAGAGAATGATTCAGACTTTCATTTTTTTTATCTGAATCTATTAAATCTTCAAGAAATTCAGTTTCAATTTTTGTTGATAATGATAAAGTTAAAAAATTTCTAACTGAGGAATCAACTTCAAGTTTACGAAAATTCAAAGAATTTTGTTTTAATTTTTTTTGATGAACATCAATAATGTTATGAGAATGTTGAACAATCAAGGAATGTATTAAACTAAAATTCAAATCATCACTATTGATTTTATCAGAATCATCCAAAATATCAATAATTTGTCGGTCTTTAAATGAACCAATTAAAGAATCACCTAATTTTTCAATTTCCTTCTCATATTGAGTATTTGGATTGAATTTCATAATGTTTTTTTTTCGCATTTTTTTTGTTTTTTTATACTCTCTCAATAATTCTTTACAACTTAAATTTTGATATGGTTCCCAGGTATTGGCTGAATGATTATAACCAATCCATTTTACCAAGTAATGATTCGTTTCAGGATTGTAATCAAGAATTTGATCAACTTCCCAAAATTCTTCATTTTCTGTTTCAGTATCTTCAGGAATTTCAACTGTTTTTTCTTTTTTTCTTTTCATTTTTTTCTGTTTTTCAAGTTTTTCCTGATTCAAAGTTTGAAAAATTTTTTTGAAATTTTTGTCACGACTTTTAATGACATAAGATGGAAATTGTCTAAATATTAATTTTTTCCAATGTTCTTCTTCATTGAAAGTTGAGTATTTTTTACAAGTTTGATTGAAGTGAATGTAATCTTTGAAAGTTAAAAATGAAAAAATATGTGTGATTGATTCTTCATACAGGATGGTAATACTTTTTTGAAGTATTTCTTCTTTTTTTGGAGTTTTTAGTATTTCTTCTTCTTCTTCACTGTCCGAAGCAATAAAACCCATTTTTATTGGATGAAAAAAAAAACGAAAAAATTTATTTATCTAAAAGAATTATTTTCATTTTTCTTGGTTTTGGTTTAACAACAAAACGACCATCTCTTCCTGATTCATTGAAAAAATTATTGATTTTGGAATGAATTTGTTTTTTAGTTTCTTTCTTTACAAATAATTCAGATTTCTCTAATGGAAATGCTCTACTACACGAAATACAAATCGGTCCAATGATCAAATTTTTTTTGTTTGTCGCCTTTTGATAGGCTCCATAATTCCTTCCATTGATATTTTCAAATGTTTTTGAGAATTTGACTTCTGGTTCTTCTTTTTGACAAATACCACAGAAAAGTGTTTTTAAATACATTTTTGGATGTTCTTTTGATTTAAAAAGCCATGTTTTATAACATTTGGTGCATAATCTTCCTTTTTTGATATTAGGATAAAAAGCTGAATAAAGTTTGATATTTTTTGATCTAACAAGATATTTTCTTTCTTGTGGTGGTGGTATATGCGAACAGATTACGCAGTTTTCTTTTGTCATTTTTTTTTGGATTTGAAGTATTTGGTTTTGGTTCTTTTTATTGAGGTTGAAAATGACTTAAAATAGTGATTCATCCAACAGGTTACTCAAAGAAGCTGAAAGTTGATTTTTCTTTTTTTTTCTTGAATAAATCATCCTATCATAAACTGATCAAGATTCTCGTTGTTTTTAATTGATCAATTGTTTTCCTTCAATTTTCTGAAAATTGAGTTTGGTCAAGGATTTTGTTTTATTGTTAAATTCTTGATGAATCTTATTACTTTCATGATTTTTTTATTTTTTTTGTTTTTTACAGCGAAATAATGTTGGCATTTTCAAAAAACTATCATTTGGAAAGTACTTTCTTAAATCAACTGTGATATCTCCATCAATTGTATTCTCATCTTTGTCAACAAATGTGACAGTCTTTTTCAATTCAGTTTTTTTTTCTTTCATTTTTTCTTTTTTACTGATAGTTGTTTTTTTCGGAGTCATTTTTTCACTTTTGAGAACAATTTCAGCTGGATATTCTTTGTTACATTTTCTACAGATAGGTCCTATTAAAACAGGTTTTGAAGCTCTTGAACTGTAAGAAGAACAATTTCTTCCATTTATTCTTTTGAACTTTTCTGAAAATTGAACTTCTGGTTCTTCTTTTTGACAAATACCACAGAAAAGTGTTTTTAAACACATTCTAGGATCTTTTGCAACTTTGGTTCTCCATTTGTTGTAACATGTGCAACATAAAATTCCTTCTTTGATATTTGGAAGAACAGCTGAATAAGCTTTGATGTTTCTTGAATTTACTGAATAATATACTTCACTCTCAGTATCTTTGGAACAGCATGTGCAAATTCTCATTTCAATGTTTGAGTTGGAAACGAATCTGATTGGATATTCTTTTAGAAGATTAAATTTTGCAAACCACAGCAGAAAAACATGTTTTGATCAAAAATCATCTCATTTTTGCTTCAAATTTACCTCACCAATAATATTTATTCAAATTTTGGGTATTCAACTTTTGTTTCTTTTTCTGTGACTGACCACAATTTTTCTTGAAGCTCTTCATCATTTCCAGCAGCAATAGTTTCACTGATATTGCAATCATCAAAATACAAACCACCTTTTCCTTTAATTTGATCAGAAGTCGCAACATAACAAGTTGTTGCAGCACCTTGAGGAATTGATTTGAACAAAAAAGTTCCAAGAGCTGCCATACCATAATATTGAATAGCAGGAAGATCACGTTGAAGATCAGTCATAATTCCACCAGGATGTAATGCATTGGCAGTAATGTTAATTTTATCTTTAACCAATCTACGGTTTAATGCTCTTGCAAATAATACATTTGCAAGTTTTGATCTGCCATATGCAACCCATGGACCATAAGTACCTTCTTTTTCCCAGTGAAGATTGTCAAAATCAAATTTACCCATTGTATGAGCTGCTGATGATAAACAAACGATTCTACCTTCAAAATCTTTTTCTTTTTTTGATGTTTCAACCATGATTGGTAAAAGACCCATTGTTAATTTATAATGACCATAATGATTGATTCCAAGTTGATACTCAAAACCGTCTTTTGTTTTTTGTTGTGGAGTTGCCATAACACCTGCGTTATTGATTAAAATATGTAATGGAAGGTTCAATTTTTTGAATTCAGAAATGAAGTTTTCGATGCTTTTGAAGTCTCCAAGGTCTAATTCAATGAGGTGTAAATTTTTTGGATTTTTAATTTGTTTTTCAAGTTCTTCTTTTGCAGATTTAGCTTTTTCTTGGTTTCTTGCAGCCATTATTACAGTAGCTCCTGTATTTGCCATTGCTCTTGCTGTCTGAAAAATAAGTCAAAAAGGTTTTGTTTACTTCTTTTCCAAGTCCTGCGTTTGCTCCTGTCACAATAACTACTTTTCCTTCAAGATTGACATCTTTAGTTACTTGATCTGCTGTTGATGAACCATTAAATCCACTTGGTGTATTGCCCATTTTTGAAGTTGATTTGATGGTTTTTTTTTGATTGGTTCGGAATTTGTGTTTTTCAATTGATTTTGAATGGACAATTCTTTTAACAATTTCTTATCTAATTTGTTGACCTCTTACAAGTAATCGGGTGTGGTATAGTGGTAGAATTCAAGACTGTCAATTTAACAGTTCTCTTGCGACCCGGGTTCAATTCCCGGCACTCGAGACCGATTTTTTTGTTCTTTCAAATGTAGCATTTTGCCTTTCAAAAAACAGGGATTGAACGTTTGAAATTGTATGGAAAAATAAATGAAATGCATGAAAGTGTTTGGACCATATGAAATTGTAAAAAGTGCAGAACATTATTTTTTGAAGTTCAATTATATCGAATTTTCAAAATTTATGTTTGAATTGATAAAATGGAATCTTTTTATTCAATATGATTTATAGATAGATAATTTCACATTCTTCTTCTAATAATATTTTTTCTCGGACAGATATGCCACTTTTTGAAAATGAAATGAATGAGTTAACATATGAATTATACATCACAAACTTCCTTCCAACATTTAAAAATTGAATAAAACAATTTTTGGTGATTTTTTCTTGATGAGTTGCATAATTTCCTAAAATCGATACAGTATTTGGAAATGTAAGATTTGTGTTGTACATTGCTGTTTGAATGATGAATTTACCAGGAATAGATTCAGTCAAAATGAACAAATCATCTCCTTGTGAAGATCGATTGGCTGATAACCCAAAAGAACCATTCGAATTAGCAATCAAAAACTTTCCATCTCCAGATTTTATCAAAATTTTGCCATCTGTCAAATTCATAAATTTTATAACATCAAAAGACTCCCAAGTTTTTGAATTTTTTTGAAAATTAAAAGTTCCTTGAAAATCATATCTGGCTGATAAATACTGACCAAAACAGTTTGAAATATAATATTTTTGATTTTTTGATTCCATTTCAAATTGGTAACTTTTTGGAATTTCTTTTTTTAACTCTCTAACTGATGAATGATTTCTTTGAAAATTTTCAATTGAGCATTTTAAAGTTGACAGTTGAAATTGATTGTTAATGCCCATACATGAAAAATAAATGATATTATCTTGTTTGAAACAAAGTTTCTGTTTTTCATTTTTTTCATCATCTGAATTCAACATTTCAGCTTCAAAAAAACAATTTTTTGTGATTTTTTTTGTTTGGAAGATATAACTTTTAGAATCATCTGTAGAAACAAATGTGTTGTGATACGTTCTTAAAATGACAATTGATTCATCTTCAAGGTCAAAATTTTCCACTCTTAATTTCGGAAGTAAATCATGAGAGAGTTTTGAAATGAATTCTTTTGAAATTTTTGATGGAAGATGATTTTTTAATTCATAAATAGCATCACCTTCGATTTCTCTTTCATCTTCTTTTTTTTGTTCAATTTTGATTGGTTTTGTCTTTGTAAAAAAATGTCAAAAAAAACATGATTCATTTACTGGATTTGGTGTCAAAAATTGCAAATGGTATACACATAGATTCTTTGGGTAATTTTTTGGCAAGTTTAAAATCATATTTTTTTCTAAAACTTTGTTATAAATTCTGACAAGTGCAATGTCTCCTTTAAAAAATAATTTTTCATCTCCTTGTTGGCCAATATACAAATCACTCTTATTTTTATAACAAATAGGTGAACCTTAAAATATGAGAATCATAAACTGGATATTTACCTATTATTTTAAGTTTTAACTTTCTTTACCTGGAACTTGTTGAATCAGTTTACCACCAACATGATAAGATACCATTCCTCTATTATACATAATCAGACAATGATTCCATTTTTCCTCTTCAATGGCTACTTTCGAATAATTTTCATTAATGCCATACGTTGTGGTCCATAACTTTCCATCATACAATCCAATTGAATAACCAGTTGAGCCATCGTTATTCTTTGATACTAATTTACATCTGTGAGAACGGCAACGAAAAACTATTTCAATTGACCACTCATTTGTCAGTTGAAGTTGTTTTGTTGATGGAAAACTCAAAGAATTATCTCCATTGAAATGATAACAAAATAATAATGGCTTGGTTTCAAATAAAAAAGTTCTGGTCTCAAATATTAAAAAATTCGTTTTTCTTTACCCGTCGTCGTTTGTCATCAACACAACTTTTTCAAATTTCTAAATGATTGGTCAAAATGCATCAAGTAGAAGAAGTCAAAATTTTGGAATTTCTGGGGATAAAATTCATTCAATTTGTCATTTCCTTTTATTCTTTGTTTTCATTGGATGTTCACTAATTTGACCAAAAAAAACAACAAAATGAGTGAAGAACAAGACAAAAAGAAAATCAAACTTATTGATCAAGACAAAAGCTTAGAAATCAAAACTACAATTGAAGACGACATATTAGATTTATCACATCATCCTCATGAGTAAAATAGAACATCACATTTTTTAACCAAAAATAGACAAATTGGAGTTGGTTACAAAATTCCATCAACCTTGGTTGAAATTGATTTAACAAATTGTCGTTTAAAAAAAATAGAAAATTTAACCAACATTCCAACTTTAAAGAAGCTTTGTTTGAGACAAAATTTGATTCCAAAAATTGAAAATTTGGAAAATTTAACATCATTAGAACATTTGGATTTGTATGATAATAAATTAACTGTTATTGAGAATTTAGAAAAATTAACTGAATTAAAGTAATAAAAAAGAAAAAAATTGACAAGTTAGAGTTTTAGATTTGGCGTTTAATTCAATCAAAGTTATTGAAAATATCCATCAAAAGAAACTTGAAAAATTATTTTTAAATGAAAATAAGATTCATAAAATTGAAAATTTAGATGAATTAAAAGAGTTACAATTATTGGAACTTGGTTCAAATAAAATCAAAAAAATTGAAAATTTGGATGAAAATTTAAAATTAGAAGAACTTTGGATCGGAAGAAACAAAATAAAAAAAATTGAAAATTTAGAAAAATTAACAAAACTTAGAATACTTTCACTTCAAGATAATTTAATTTCAAAACTTGTTGGAGTTGAAAAATTGGTAAATTTGAAAGAATTTTACGTTTCCGAAAATGGAATTCAACAATTAGAAAATTTGGATTCTTTAAATTTAACTTTATTAGATGTTTCTGATAACAAATTAAATAAAGTACAAAATGTTAAAGAATTACAAGAATTGGAAGAATTTTGGGTAAGAAAATTGATCATTTTTATTGACTAAAAATATGAATGTAGTGTAGTGATAATCAAATTGAAGATGTTTCAGATTTAAGAGATTTATGTGAGTGTAAATCATTAACAAGTATTTACATTGAAAGAAATCCAATCTGTAAAGATTTACAATTCAAAAGAAAACTTCAACTTTCAATACCAACTTTACAAGAAATCAATGGAGGTTTCATTCAACCTTTAAAATAGAGTTACTTTTTTTTGAAAGCATGTTGTGATAATTTTCTTTTTCTTTGATTTGGAAAAATAAATTCTACATCTTCGAAATTTTGATTGTTGAATATTTTCAACTTATTGAAGTAACAAATAAGTATTGGATGCGTGTTCAACATTTTTCTGATATGCTTATAATTTGAAAATAATTCATTTGAGAATCCATCTTCACGTATGAATGAGCTTAGAATTTCTAAATTTCCTTTTCTCAAGGCAATATCGAATGTTGTTAAGTTCTCGCAATTTTTAACTGACAAATCCATCACTTTGAGACTATAAAGAAATTTAAAAATCTCAAATTCATCATAAATGATTGAAGTATTTAAAACACTGTCCCCAAATTTATCGAATGATTTCAGTTTTTCAAAATCTTTGTCAACAAAAACTTTCAACATTTCCACATCACCACTCATAACAATATTATGAAGAAAATCATCTTCATATTTGTATTGACCTAATTTCTCATAATTTTTTTCTTGAATTTCATAGTGAATGGATTTTTTATACAATTGGAAAATCTCCACTTGTTCTTTAAGATCTTCCATGACTTCTTGATAATTTCCTCCGTGAAATAATAAGTACTGAAGAATATGGATTTGTTTGAATTTAGCAGCACATGTCAATGTTGTAGTTCCAGTTATTTTGTTTACTTCTTTGAATGATGATCCATGCTTTTGTAAATAAATAATGGAGTTTAAATTTCCTGTGATGATTGACGCTTTCAGTGGTGTACATCCAACAACACTCGTTTCATCAAGTGAAAATCCTTTGGATAACAAGTAATAGACGAATTCAAGTTGTCCAGAACATGCTGCTAACATTAAAGGAGTCGCGTGATGTGATTCGATGTAATTTCGTGTGGCCAAATCTGTGTTTGCCATTAACCATTTCGCAATACGATAATTAGAACATTCAATAGCAAGATAGAATGCGTGTAAACCATCTGATGTTGTTTCGTAAATATCGACTCCATGGTTGACCAACCAAATTACAACGGATAAATGATTCTGATGAACAGCCGACAATAAAGGAGTATAACCATCATTTGCTTTCACATTCATATCAACACCATTTAAGAATAGATAAGCTAAAATATCAACATGTCCAGATTCAGCAGCACAATGTACAGCTGTGTATCCATCATGAGCTTTTTCCGATAAAGAACAACCACTTTTTATCAAATATTTTACAACATCCAAGTGACCATTAAAACAAGCATACATAATACAAGAATATTTTTTTGATTCAAATTCGAAAATTGAACAACCTTCTTCATGTAACCATTTGACAGTTTCCAAGTGACCATTGTAACAAGCACAAAGCATCGGAGTATATCCATCAAGAGATTTATGATTCATATCAAAACCTTGTTTCTTTAACCATTTCAAAACGTGAACTTGTCCACCTTCTGCTGCATAATTTGTGCAAGTCCAACCAACATTGTCAAAAAAATTTAAATATGAAAAACTTTTAAGTTTTTCAAGATTTCCTTCATAACATAAATCAAATACAATTTCTTGTGGTTTTATATGTTCTTTAAATTCATGTTGATGATTTGTTTCAGGCAGACATTGCTGACAGAGATTAAAGTTTTGACAGGTCAAACATTCATAACGATTACCAACGAAAAATGATGATTTACATATACTACACATACATTCTTTGTGTCTTTTTTCGCAACACCAGGTGCTGTGTTCACAACAAACTTTTTTTTTTAAAATCATCTCCGATTGGGTAATTTTTCCATGGACTTTTTAGAAATTTCGAGAGAAAAGACAATTTGAAATTATTAATTTAACAGAGGCTGTACTTCACAAATTTATGGAAAATATTTTGGAACCAAATTATATAAAAAAGGAAAAATAAATATTCTTTTTTGGAGACTTCATCTCAACTCATAAATTTAATCTTTACATTGATCGCAGTACCATTCTTTTGAAGGTTTGATCTTCAATCCTACACAGCTCAAATGATAATACACATTTCCTGAACACTTATATAAAATCGACAATTAAAAGTCACAAATTCACTTACATTTGATGAAGAACATTTGATTATCTTTCCATTTTCATTTCCATTACAATTACAAATAACATTTTCAACGATGATTTTTGATTTGCTTCCATCAGGAAGATATTTATTTGGAATAAATGTCGCATTCTTATATTTTGGTGATTCAAAATTTGAAATGATTGAAGTTTTGTTTTGTTTTTGTATTCTCAATGACCTTTTTAATGGGGTAATTGTTTTTTGATTTTCTGCAAGAAGAACATTCATTCGACCAAATTTTGAAGAATAATCATCAATTTCATTGCTTTCTTCTTCATCATCATTGAATGTATTTGATTCAAATTCTTCTTCTATTTCATCTATTGAAGGGAGAAATTTCTTTTCAACTTTATTATCTATTTCAAGATTTTGACTCTCTTGTATTGGAGATATTTCCATTTCTTCTTCAAGTTCTTCTGAATTCCAATCTTGAATGAAATCCTTTCTTTCTTGTTTTATTGAAGTGTTTGGTTTGTCAGTGAGATCACTTTTGATATTTTCTTCATTTCTGTAATCCACAGTGGAATTTAAGTCAAATGATGAATTGTTAAATTCTTCGAAATCTTGTAAAATTTTTGCAGTACTATTCATATCATACTCAGTTGATTCCACTTTCTTTTCGACTGTTGAAGAATTAAATTCATTAAGTAGATTCTTTGACTCCGTTTGGTATTCACTTTCATTTTTAATTTTCTTTGAAGAAAGTGTTTTTGATGGATTTCCTGAAATATTCATTCTTTTTGGAGTATAAGTGGATAATGGTGTTTTAATTATCCCAGTCCTTGGATTTCCTGAAATATTCATTTTTTTTGGTGTAAATCTTGGAGGTGGGATTGATTGAAGTGTTCCTTCTTTTTGAAATTCAAGAGCTTTTTTTGTATCATCAAATATTTGGAAGGTTGATGTTGATTTTCTGGATTTTTTTGAAGAAGACAATTGTAAACTTCTTTGTTGAATTGAGTTTATGTTGCTAAAATGAATTTGATTCTTAATCAAAGTTGATTTAGTTTTCAATTTTGTTAAATTTCTTTTTTGAATTTCTTGAAGAATTCTTTCAAATAATAACATTAATTCGTCATTGATATGGGTGTTATTTTGAAGTAAACTATCAAATGAATTTAAAGATTCTTCAAAATTATGGCATTTAAGTTCAAATGTGATTTTTATGATCCAAAACTCGGAAGATGAAGAAAAGTCTTGTTTGTTTTGTTGACAGAAACTTTTTAAAATTTGTTGACCAAAATAACCATCAGATACAACCTTTTTAAATATTAGTTTTTTCAAATTTTTACTGATAATTCTTGTTTCAGTGTTTCCAATGAATTTTGAAACACACTTGTAACTTTTTCTTTTGTTGGTGTTTTTGTGCTTGTGTTATTAAAAAGAAATGGTATTGTATTACTGTTGCTCAAAAGAGGTGTTATAATCATGATGGTAAGAGTTTTCTTTGTTCATCATTGAAACGGTTTTTAGCGGGAAACAAATGACCCAATCAGAATCAGCGAACTTTTCATTACCACAAGTGCATGTTGGAAGAAGAATTGGTTATCACAAAAGAAACAAAAGAAATAATTCCAGATCTTTCAACTCATGTGCTTGATATATCAAACGGTTCACCAGCACCAGGCATTCTGGTCAACCTCTACAAAAGAATTAACAACAAATTAGTTGGTATTGGAAGAGCTATCACAGACAAAGATGGAAGAATTAAAAACTGGACAACCAACGAAGAAAATCAAAAAATCAACGTTTTACCAGGAGATGCAAAAGAACCCGGAATTTTTGCTTTAGTTTTTGAAACAGGTGAATATTTCAAAAGACAAAATCAAAAAACTATTTATAAGACTGTTCATGTTGAATTTGAAAAAGATGACAATTCACATTTTCATATTCCAATTGTAGTTTCACCTTTTGGTTATTCAACTTACAAAGGATCTTAAATAAATGTTCAATAACGAATTTATGGGTGAATTTAGATCACAAAAAACTTCTTGGAGAATTGTTACTTGGTTTTTTTAGATTGGAAGGTTCTGAACAAATTCCGCCAATGACTGAAGAACAAGTTTCTGTTGAAGAAAAATCCACAGAAACAAAAGTACCAAAAAAATTCAATAAACAAATAATATTCAATGTAATATTAACAGCACAATACTATTATACTTATATTTGTCTTGGAATTTTAGTTGCTTCACTTGGATGGTCAAATTTACAACTTCAAAGAAATACAAACTCAACTGTACAAAATATTGGATTTTTATTTACTGCTAGAGGTGTTACATGGGTGGTGGGTACTTTACTTGGTGGGAAATTTTTAGACTATATCACAGCGCCAACTTTCAAGTATTCACATATTGTACATCCACATTTCGTTTATACAACCATATTATCCGTATTGGTATTGATGTATACTGCAATACCTATTATTACAAATTACTATTTGTTGCTCATTTTGCATGTTGCTTACGGTTTTTTTGCAGGCATGTTGGATTTGTTTCCTAATGTTCTGATAATGTGGATTTGGAAAGAAAAAAGTGGTCCATTTATTCAACTTTTACATGCTTTTTATGGTATTGGTGCTTTTGTATCTCCTTTTATTGCTGGTTTAATCATGGAAAAAGGAAACCTCTTAAGATTTTATTGGGCATTCTGGATAAATTCTATTTTAGTATTGATATGCATAATATGTTTTATGTTTCTACCAATACCTGATTTATCAAGAAATGAAGAAAAAAAACCACAAAATATTGAAGAAGATGAAGAAGAAAAAAAAGAAAAAACATTTTCTTTTTCTACATTGATTTCAAAGCAAAATCAAATGAGTATTGTCATTGCTCTATTATTAGGATTTTATGTAGGTGGTGAAGTTGCATATGGAGGACTACTTGCAAACTATGTGGTTGGACAAGGAATTGGAACAGAGAAAATGGCTGCATATTTAACATCAGCATTTTGGTTGTCTTTTACTGTAGGAAGAGTTTTATCAGCATTTATATCGATATTCTTAGATCCAAGATTTTACATCACCACTTCATTTTCAATCTCAATTATCGGACTGGCATTAATTTTAATTTTTTCAAATTCAATTGTTGTATTGTGGATAAGCACATTATTGGTTGGTTTTTTTTATGGACCAATTTATGCAATTGCACTATCCTATCCAAGCAGTACATTGAAAATGGAAGCAACAGGAGCAATGACCTCAATAATGGTAAATTTCATAAAAATCTAACCAATCAGCAAGGTGGAGCTGTTTTAGGAGAAGTTCTAATTCCAGCTGTAATTTCAAATTTATTCTTTTTTGTTGGACCTGTAAGTTTCGTCATTGTTCAACTATTTGTCATTGGATTTTCATTTCTTCTTTTTGTAGCGCTAATTATTTTCTTTCGAAAATCAACATTCGAAATTCCAGTAGACCCAGAAAAAGATGAAAAAAAAGCTCAATTTATTGATGAAAATGAAGAGTTTGAATTGAAAGTCGAAGTAAATGATAAAACTATCATTCATGATCATTTAGAAAATTCGAAAGACGAAGAGTTAAAAGATGTCAATTTAGAATAAAGAATCTCATAAATTTTAATTTTTTGGCTTTCAAATTCATTTTTTTTCATTCAAAGAAACAATTTTGTTTCTGAGAATATTTTCCCAATTTTCACCTTTGTTCATGATTTCATATCTGAATAAATGATCAACTTGATTCAATTTAACACTTACTTTACTTCTTTAAATGTTAACTTCTTCATTTCAATTCCAATAATTTTGTGAATTGTTTCTTGAAACTTCAATGGAGATGCTGTCGCAACACATAATGCTTTTTTGTCCAATTTTTTTGATCCTGAAACACCAACTGCTGTATGTGGATCAAGAATATAACCATAGTTTTCATAATACCATTTAATTGTTTCTCCAACTTCCTTTTGTGTAATGGAAACAGTTGAGATTAGAGATCTGATATTTGATAAAGTTTCTAAATTCAATTTGACCATATTTTGGGATTCAAATACTTCCATCATTGCTTTGATTTCCTTTTCATTTTCATTTGAAGTGAAATAACAGATTCTTTCCCAATTATAAGGCACTTGAATATCCATACTCTTTTGTTGTTAGATTTTATGAAATAGTACTGGTGATGTTGTTTGAAATACATCAGAATTCAGTTCAAAACAACCGTTTCTGACACATCTATCAATTATATCATTCTCATTGACACAACCAATGAATTTAATTGGTAATCCCATTTTAGATGCAATAATTCCTGATTGATGCAATCAAATTTAATTTTATCATACCTGAACTTATATTACCACAAGCACCAGTAGGAATGCTAATATAACTCATATTTGATTGAAAATAACCATAAAAATGATGCACTAAACAAATTAGTTTTCAATAAAAATTTCTTAACCTGTTTGAATCATGATTCTGGCCCAATTGATTGAATTTATAGAACAAACGTTATATTTATCTACCAAATTCTTATCTTTAAAAATTTCTTTAATTGGAACATCTAAATCATCTGATGATCCGTCTACCTGAAACACATGTACATTATCTCTGACAGTAGAAATAATTTGCAATTCTTCACGTTTTAATTAACAAAAAGAATACCTTGTGTTTTAGAACATCTGTCTTTTGGGTATAAGACAATTATATTGACAGATGACAAATCTTTGACTGCTTGAATGGCAGCACTTCCAGTATCACCACTAGTCCCAACTACAATGGTAATTTTTTTGGACTTTTTTTTCAAAAAATAATCAATAAATTGAGCCAATAAAGAAAGTGCGTAATCTTTAAATGATAAAGTTGGTCCATGAAATAACTCGAGAATTGGAATTTCACATTTTGTTATATTGCAAACGTTTGGATGAGTAAAACTTGAATAAGCTATTTTGATCATTTCTTTTAAATCAGTGGATGATATTTCAGATTCACTTATAAATTTTCTGCAGATTTCAAAACACAATTCTGTGTATGAAAATTTTTTCCATTTTGAAAACTCTTCTTCAGTAATTTTTGGAACATATTCAGGTACAAAGAGACCTCCCAAAGGTGTAAAACCTGAAAAAACAGTTTTTTCAAAAGTAACTCCTTTGACATCTCCTCTGGTGCTTTTGTACTTCATTTTGGACCAATGAAATTGTTTCAAATTGATTTATCCGAATTTGGAGTTTGTGTGAAGCAAAAAAATGTTCACCTTGAAAAAATTCAAATCTCTAGTAACTCAAAAGCACTTCTTCAAATACTCCAAAAAATTCAATTCAATTCTGGTATTGTTCCATGAATTTTGTTTTAACAATTTCAAAGTCAAAAAATAATTGTTTGGAGGTGACTTGGACGGAAAATGAAAAAAGTAAATTTCATTATATTTGGTTAAGAGATCACTGTCAATGCTCGAAATGTGTTGAGTCTGTTTCTACTGAAAGAATTATCACTAGAGATTTATTGGATTTACAAGTCAGACCAACTTCTGTGTAAGGAAAATAAAATTAAAACAATTAGCAATGAAACCGATGGAAATATTCATATTTTATGGAATGATGGCCACAAAAGTGTTTTTTCAAGTGATTTTTTAAATACAAATTCATATTCAAAAAAACTATTTGAACAAACAGCATTTCCACCATTAACGAAAGTTCCAAAAGTTAATTATTCATCAATACATGATGAAGAAGGTTTATTTGAGTTCTTGGAACATTTGAATGTTTCTGGAATTTGTCTATTGACAGATTGTTCAACTGAAGAAGGCATGGTTGAAAAAGTTTCAAATACAATTGGCCATGTCAGAGAAACAACATATGGAAAATTATTCAAAGTAGTATCAAGACCAGATGCTGATAATATTGCCTACACTTCCCTTGAGTTGAAACCTCATGTGGATTTAGTAACCAAAATGAAATTTTACTTATTATATTTGTCAAGTGTTACCTTGAAGCAACGCCAGGTTTTCAATTATTGCATTGTATGAAACAATCTATGGATGGTGGTGAAAGTACTTTTGTTGATGCATACAATTTGGCAATGAAATTGAAACAAGAAGATCCAGAATCTTTTGATGTTCTCTCAAAAGTAAAAGTTACATTCTCTAAGAATGACTCCCATCGTCAATACTATTTCAGAAGACCAACTTTTGTTTTGAATGAATATGATGAATTGATATCCATTTATTATTCACCTCCGTTTGAAGGTCCTTTGAAAGCTGATGAAGATTTAATTGAGCCATTTTACAAAGCATATCAAAAGTACGCGAAAGTAAGATTTTTCAAAGATATTGATTTATTGAAGATGGTGAATGAAAAGAAGAATCAAGTCGAGTTTAAATTGAATCAGGGTGAAATTGTTGTTTTTAATAACAGAAGAGTGCTCCATGGAAGAAATGAATTTTCATCCACACAAGAAAGAATTTTGGAAGGTTGTTATTTTGACACTGACGAATTTTGTAATAAGTATGCAATGTTGAATAAAAAACTGAAAAAAAACGGAATTTTGAGACCATCTGGCTCATTTGCTCACATAAAAAATTAAAGGGTGTATTATTGGTAGATCTTTCATTTTCAAACATATTTTATCAATGAGAAGAGGAAATAAAATATACTGTAGACGTTACGGAACATCTTGTCATCAAGTAAATTAGTGAAAACTTAAACTGTTAAGTGCAGACAAAAAACGATTGGTCGTAAAACTGAATGCTCCAATTGCAGAAGCAGTAAAGGACAATTTTGTAATAAATGTCTAAAAAATCGATACGGAGCGAATATCATTGATGTGTTCATGAATAAGTCTTGGATTTGCGCTTCTTGTAGAGGTTTCTGCAATTGTTCGCTTTGTTTCGAAGAACCAACAGGAACATTGATTTATGTTGCAAAAAAACATGGATATCAATCAGTTCATCATTTATTACTTGAAAATGAATTGTCAGAAATTCGTTTAGGTATTATCAAACCAAGCTATTCAGATGAAAGAAATATTGAAGAAGATACTGATTTTGATGTTTTCACTTCCATTGACGAAGATCATGAAATCAATATTGAATTAAGAAAGAAAAACCAATTAAAAAAATAAAACAACTTCATTCATTAAAAAGTTCATCAAATAAATCATCAGAATTTTCTTTGTTTTGAATGAAACGTTTCTTTCCTTTTGAAGAAACAACTTTTGGAGTTTTATCAACTCTTTGAATTGGTTTTGTATTTTCAAAAGATGATAATAAACTCTTTGGTTGTTTATGTTGTTGTACATTTGAGTGTTTGAAATTTTCCAACTTTGTGTGAAAAAGAT
Organism: Neovahlkampfia damariscottae; assembly: GCA_016618085.1. Classification (NCBI taxonomy): domain Eukaryota; phylum Heterolobosea; class Selenaionea; order Neovahlkampfiida; family Neovahlkampfiidae; genus Neovahlkampfia; species Neovahlkampfia damariscottae. Next base: position 112,561 of record JABLTG010000015.1, on the reverse strand, counting down.
TGAAATTTCTTACTTTTGACATTAATGATTCTCTTTCATTTTCTATTGTCTTTTCGAAGTTGATTTGTAATGATTCTTCATATAATTCAAGTTGGATATCAAGATTTTCATGTCTTTTTGTTGGTAGTTCAATCTTTGATTTTGAATAATTTTAAATCTTACTTGAGATGTTTGTTCCACTAAATTGTCGAATAATTTTATTTTTGAATCTAAATCATCTGTTAAAGATTTAATTTGAATATCATCTGATTTATTTGGATTTGATTCAAATGATGAGATTGTGTCAATCAATTTTGATACAGTATCATTTAAATTTGATTGTTTTTCATGGAATGAATATTCTTCTTCTGATAACTTTTTCAATTCAAATGTAAATCCTTCATCCTCATCTTTCATTGTGTTCAAGAAATCCATTTTATTTTCAAGAATCGAAATTAAAGAATTCATTGAATTTTTCATGGAATCAATTTCTTTCAATTTTAGCTTGTTTGATTCAATATCATGTTTAACAGATTCTATTTGTGAAATCATTTCAGAAATTTGGTTTTTTGATTTCTCTTTGATTGAAATTTTTGAATTACAAATTTTTTGAGTTGATTCAACAACATTTGATTTTTCATCAAGTTCTTGTTGAAATGTTAATTTTTCTTGATTAATTTCTTCTAATTTGTCTTGTTTATTTTTAATCAATTCACAAATTGATTTTGATTTGTTTCCTTCTCCATAAATGATGGTGTTATTATGTTCAATTTTATTGCTTTCAATATTGATTTCCTTTGTAACTGAATCAATTCTTGAAAAAGTTAAATTCAGTATTAATATAAAACCTTTGAATTATATCTTTGTATTGACTCACTTCAACGAATTTCAAAAGTTCTTGAAATAAAAAATCATCCAAATCAAATTTATTTTTGAAGAATGGTTGTTCCTAATTTATTAATGTAATTTAAAATTACAATCATTTCTTGAAATTTTTCATTTTCCACTCCTATCTCTTTTAATTTCAAATTAAGTTGATTTTTTGGCTGTGAAAAATCTTTTTTTTCAGAACTCATTGCATCTTTTGTTTCAGAGATTGTATTGCTAATTTCAAAATTTTTACCTTTTAAACAATCAATTTCTTTATCAATTTCTTTCATTTCATTTTTTGTGTCATCTTGTCAATTGGAATAAATATCAATTTTTTTTGTACCAATTCTCTGTAAAACTTTCATTTCTTCCATTGTAAAATTTGAAATTTCTTTTTCCAAGTGTTGAATTCTTAAATCATTTTCGGTTAATTTTTCATTAACTGAAAGTGTTATTCAGGTGAAGAGTGGATTACCTTTTTGTTTCTTTTGTAATAATTCAAGTTGTTCTTTTGATTTTAATTCTTGAGCATTTTCCATGATGAATAAAATTTCATAGCGTTTTTCTCTACCAATTTTTGAAATATTTAAGTTTTGATAACCTAGAGTTAAAATATTTTTCAAAACCATCTGAAACAAGTTTTTGATAATTTTGAAGAGAAATTTTGGCTTCTTCATTAATTTTGGAAATATTTGAAAGTTGATCTTTTAAATTTCCATGAATTGTTTCACAGTTTTCAATTTGGGCTTCAAATTTGGTTTTATTTTCAACAAGTTCATTGAGCGCAGAATTTAAATTTTTGAGTTGCTTTTGGCATTCAACCAGATGAATTTTCTATGAATTAGAACTACAAATTACATACATTTTGGTTTAAAGATTCTTTAGTTGAGTTGTTTTGCATTAATAAGCGCTCTAATTTTTTTAAAAAATTTTAAAACTAATTTTTTTCAGAAATTTTACGAGCTGTTTGCTTCAACTGATCATATTTTGAATCCTTTTGACCATCAACCTTTACCTTCTTTTTCAAAGAGAAATAAGGTAACTTTGAGTTGTTTGTTTTCTTCATCTTCGTCTTGTTCACCAAAAAGAAGGAAAAAAGATGATTGGTTTTTAAATGACAAATCAAAATAAAATAAAAACTTGTATTTTCTCCTAAAAAATTGAAAAAAAAAAATCGAATCAATAATGGAGATTTATTTCAAATATTTCCATTTCTGTTTTTTTTTGATCTTTAAAGAATGAAATCCAATTGAAAGTATCAATTTTAGATCATTGCGAAGATGGTTAGTTTGGTACTTACGTACATCTTATGGTTATTCTTTGGATTTTTTGGTGTTCATAGAATATATTTAGGTGATGCAATTGGATTTTGTGTTTATATAGCATTGCTTTTTCTCACTGCAGGTTTTGGAAATTTAATTTTTTGGCTTGTTGATTTGTGTTTAATACCATCATTAGTTCGCGATAAAAACATGTATGGATAATAATTTAATAAAAAATTCAATTTCTAACAACCAAAAAAAACTTGATCTTTGGATAAATCGAAGTTAAAATCCAATCAAAATCCAAGAAAAATTGATCGCAACAAAAATGGTGAGTTTACTACTTACATACATCTTGTGGTTGTTCTTTGGATTTTTTGGAGTTCATAGAATATACCTAGGAGATCCTATTGGGTTCTGTATTTACATGTTTTTTCTTGTCTTCACAGCGGGTTTAGGAAATTTGATTTTTTGGATTCTCGATTTTTGTTTAATTCCAATAATGGTACGTGAAAAGAATTTCTATGAAAATGACTTCTTCGACTAAATAAAATATTTCATCTCCTTAAATATTCGTCAATTGATTTTGTTTTGAATTTGAATTTTTTGTTTCGCATTTCACCACAAACACATGCTCTTCTGTATCCTCCCACTGTTTTGTCACAAGTTGAAACCATTTCTGTTAATGTATTCAATTCTTCAATGAACCAATGATAACCTGGATAGTAATCAGGATTTCCATAAACAAAATTCACACATCGTTTTTTTCCAAAGAACTCTTGTAAAGTTTCACAATTGTTAACAAATTGAAAAGCATTCTTAACACAAACCCTTCCTTTTGTTGCACATAGAACTGAACATGAATTGATCAGTAAACCTTTAGAAACTTGAATTTCTAAACCAATCCTTTTGAGAAGTAATTTTCTCATTTCTGTATTCAATGGAACATCAATTTGAGGTACAGTACGAAACTCCAATTCTTTTACAATTTTTGGACATGGTGAAAGAATGTATCCTTCGCATCTCCAATCAAATTTTTCTGCTTGGAATAATCTATAATTATCCAATGGTTGATAACATTCAGAGTGGTTCGTTTTTCCATTTGTAAATAAATTATACCGATAAGTGAATAATTTCCTTTTTAATTTATGATTAAAAGGATCCCAGTAATTCGATAAAGACTCTTCTAAAGTCATGTGATCATGAATAATAACTGCTTGTCGTACATGGTTGGTAATGTCAGGTATATCATTTGATTGTAGTAAAAAGCCATTCAAATCAAATGATAATCGTATCGACTTCCATTTATCTTGGTGAATTTCAGCCCATTGAAACATTGAAATAATGTGAAAAAAAATATTGTCACAAATTTTATGCTCACCTATAATTTAGATTAAAAAATTATTGCTTACTATCCATGTACAAAAATATTTCAGTGCTGTTTAAAAATTCCTTGTGGAACGTCTGCAAAATGTTAATCCAATTTTTGGTCTATATTTTAATGATTGATTTACTTACCTTGGAGTGTAAAGTTTGATTTGAAAATGAATCAAAATTTATAATTTTCAATCGGTTATCTATTTTCAATAATTTTTTTTCTTCTTTTTTTGGTTCTTGGTTCAGGTATCTGTCAACAAAAACAAAAACTTCAAAAAAATTATCCATAAAAACAGAATCAAAATTTTGTCTTATATTTTTAAAAGTATCTATAAAATATCCGTTCTTTGAATCCAATAAAATTTTAATCTTCGGAAACTTTTTGTTAAAAATTTCTTGTTTTTGTGTTTTGTTGTTCACTCTCTTTTGAATGAGTTTTTTAGAAACAATGAAAAATTGAGCTGAAAAATAAACCACCAAAAGAAAAAAGATCAAGCCACTCCAAATCTTCAGCAACTGCATTATTTATTCATGAATTTTCAACCAATCAAAAAATTTACCATTCCAAATAGAATCGACATTTTGGAAGTGAAGTCAAACAAGAAAAAATGTTCTTCCATAACATGATGAGCTTAAACAATTCATTGATGACCAGAAAAATTTCCTAAATTTAGCAAAGGATGAACAGATAGGATGAAAGTTTCAAATAAAAAAGTTTGATTTTTCAAAAAGAAAAAAATGGAGAAACACAATTCACTTGGTCTTAAAATTAAAGAAATGTTCAGTTTTTCAAAACCTGTTGATCAAAATAGTTACATCTCGCCACATGGAGTTTTGTTATCAAAATCAAATCGGACATTGAAGTTTGACAATGAAAACTCACCAAGATCAGAAAGAAGAAAAAATATACATGGGTTAGTTACAGGTAATTTCAAAGAATTTGAGTCATCAATTCATGATTTACAATCAAAAATTGAAAAATATGATGACAGCTCAACGGACAATAGAAAATCATTGGAGACTCAATACTTCAATCAAATTGAATCAGAGAAAAAAATTAAGGAAAGAAATGTCAAAATGAAGAAATTATTAACTCAATTTGATGAAATCAACTCTATTAGAAGCACAGGAGGAAATTCCATTCAACAATCAAATGTTGATTCTTTCGATTTTTTATGTGAAAAATTCTTGACACAATTGAAAGAAGAAGTATCATACTCAAAGAATTTAGAAACAAGGGTATCTGAATTAAATAATCAAGTCATTGAATTATCAAAAAATCAACAAAATGATCAACAAAAAGAATACCAAGTGGAAATTGAAAAAATTAAACGTGAAGTTCATGAAAAAACTCAAGAAATGCTTTTAAAGGTTGATTCCATTTTTGAAAAAGAACATAAATTGAGAGTTGATTTGATAAACCAACTTGATGCCGAACAAGAAAAAAATTGTAAATTGAAATTCATTCATTCTCAAGAAATTGAAAATTGTTTTGAAACAATTGAATATGTTAAAAGAGAGATTGATTCACAAAGAGAAAAGTTCAAATACTTGATTCGTTTAAAATCAACTCACGAAGAACAAATTCAACAAATGACTGTAACAATTGACCAATTGGAATCTACAATCAAAAATTTAAGTAGAGACAATGAAATACTGAGAAAAAGAGTTTTAAATAGTGATATCCATGCTCAGATCCACTTGAAAAGAGAATTAGATAAAAAAAATAATGAAGTTTTATGTTTGAAATCTGAACTTGATAACTCAACTAAATTGTACAATGAAACTGAAATTTGGTGTAAAAATGAAATTAAAAACTTGTTCTTAGAATTAGAGGAATCAAATTTATACATGGATCAATTGATCAATGAAAAAATTCAGTTCTTGAAAAAGCAACATTCCAAAGAAATTGATTCGCTCCAAAAACAACTGCAAGAAAAGAATTCCCAACTGCAAAAAATGCAAACTGTGGTTGATAGAAAAGGAAATTATACTCAAGAAAATTTTGATCAATTTCTTCAAAATCATCATTTAGAAATTTCAACAATTGTGAGTAAATATGAAAAACAAATGAAAAAAATGGAGATTGAAATAAATGTAAAATCGAATGAAAATATGAAAATGAAAGAACATTATGAATCTGAAATATCTCAGTTACAATTGGTTATTGAAAATAATAAAAGCTCAATCAAAGATTTGAAAGATGAAAAATCACGTGATTATGAGGATTTAAAGAATTTTTTAGAGATTCAAAAAGTTGAATTTGAAAATGATAAACAACATTTCATGAAAATATCTGATCAAAAAGTCAATAAAATAGAGAAAGAATATCAAACTGAAATTTTGAATTATCAAAATATTATTAAAGAAATGGAATTGAAATATCATAGTAATCAACAAAATCAATTAAAAATACTCCAAAATGAAAATGATACTCTAAAAAATAAGATAAAAAAATTGGTATCCAATTCATTGGGAAAACAAAATCCATCCACTCAAAATCAAGAAATTGAAGAATATCAAGAATTATTGAAGGTTGAATATGAAAGAGCCAAGAAATTACATAATGAATTAATGGAGTTGAATGGAAATATTCAAGTAATTTGTCGAATCAAACCTCCGACCAAAAAAGACCAAAAATCTTTCATTCATTTACCAAAAGAAGATGATTCAAAAATCAACCTTCTTGAAAAATTCAATGATATATCAGGCCGATCAAACACTAAAGTTCATTCATTCATGTTTAACAAAGTATTTCCTTCAAAATCAACACAAGAAGATTTATTTTTTGAAGTTTCAAAATTCATCCAAAGTGCAATGGATGGAGATCAAGTTTGTGTTTTTGCTTATGGACAAACATCCTCTGGAAAAACTTACACCATGATGAGAGAAGATTCACAACAAAATCAACAAGGAATGATTCAACAATCAGTTCACAAAATTTTTTCTGACTTTCAACATCAAAAAAATATCTCATTTTCTGTTGAATCCAGCTTCATTGAAATTTATAAAGACAAAATTTATGATTTATTAAATTTAGAAAAAGATATCAAATATGAAATTCGACATGAAAATGAAATCACGACTATAGTAGGTCTTGGAAAAATCAAAATTTCTTCAGTTGACGAATTCATGAAATTTATGAGAATTGCTTCCAAAAACAGGACTAAAGGAATTACCAAAAAAAATGATCGCTCTTCAAGATCACATGTCATCATCCAATTAAAAATTTCAAACACCAATTTACAATTCAAATCTACAACAGAAGGATTATTGAATTTCATTGATTTATCAGGATCTGAGAGAATGTCACAAACAGAAGGATATGATGAAAGAAGTAAAGAGACAAAATACATCAACAAAAGTTTGAGTTGTCTTGGAGATGTTATTCATTCCATTGCAAACAAAGAAATTTTTATTCCTTATAGAAATTCAATATTAACATTTTTGTTGAAGAACTCTTTGTCAAAGAATTCAAAAGTATTGATGATTGTTAATATTTCGTCAAATGAAGATTGTATGAATGAAAGTTTGAACAGTTTAAGATTTGCAAAGAAAGCAAATTCATGTGAATTGGCGAATATCAAAAAATAAAGTTTCTTTATTGTTCTTTCTATTTATTCAATCAAGAAAAATTCGGATTAATTTCTTCAACAAATCTTCTAGAAACTTCAGAAGCGATGAAACCAAGACTATTTCTTGAGACTTTTGATTCCAAAAAATTAAATAAACAAACAAATACTATTTTACAACTCTTTGAAAACAATGCCACATGGTAAATTTGATGCATTTTCTGGTGAATTTCTTCAGTCTTAATAAAATTGTGGTATCTTCCAATTTTAAAAGTTTTATTTTATCTGAATTCAAAATTCCCACTGGAAAATGATAGTTTTGTTTCCATTGAATTTCTACTGGATTTTTGGCAACTGATTGTATGACTTTTTCAAGTTTTCTTTTTGTTTTTAGTGTTAAATTTGAATTTGAGGTTATTCTAAATTGTCTATTTTTTTTGTTAATAGGTCTTGGAAAGGTACATTTTTAAAATGTCACCTTCAATCCAAGAAAAAAAAAATAATAAAAGAAAAAAATTTTAATTAAATGATAGAATTTGATGTTTTTCATTTTTTTTGATCAGCAAATTTGAATGTTCAGGAACATCAGAAATCAATCCATTAACAACAGGAATAATTGAATTCATCCAAAGTTTTTCCCAATAATCCAAATTCACCTTCTTTTTCAATTGATTATATTTTTCAACTTTGAGAGAATGATAATCAGAATAGACATAAACTAAATAATCAATCACTTTGAAATCTTTATCAAACAAACCATTGATATTATTAGATGATGTTTCAAAGAAAATAAAATCAACCTTGTTGTTATTTGAAGCATTTGAAGTATCAATTTCATTGGTTGTTGGTTTTGAACTTTCAAATTCTTTTAAATCAAAAAGAACTGAATGATAATTCTTCATTTTTAATATTTCTATCAAAATTTCAACCAAATTATTCTTTCCAATTCCTTCAGATCCATAAAATGCAACAATGAAAGGATAATTCATTTTTTTCATTTTTTGAGCTTCCAAAACTTCAACCAGGAAGAAATAACCTTTCCAAAAGTCAACAAAGTCTAAATTTTTAAATATTTCATTTTTTGATTTGACAATGTTTTTTAACAAATCAATACGATTTCTAACCATTGTCGCAACAGCAACTCTTCTTTTGATTTTGTTCTTCTTCATGAAACTTTCAATGTTCAATTTTTCAGAAACATCCATGATTAATTCTGATTCTAAGAAGGACAATGAATCATCATTGAACTCAATTTCATTTTCAATGATGTCTTTTAATGAACTGTTCAATAATTTTTTAATTTGTGGTGTTAAATTATCATTTTCATCTCTGGATTTCATTGATGTCAAAGTTCCTCTTAACACATCTTGTTGTGAAATAACACGAATTGGTTGTTTCTTTGAATTAACTAGAAATGTTCTGTGGATTCTGTTATCTGTTAATATTTTGATAATTTGTTCTAAAGTTGAATTTTCATCACAGAATATTGGAATTTTTCTTCTTGATTCAATTTTATCTAATGTTTGTAAGTTAATAAATAATACTTACCTAAAAATTCAATAACATTTAATTGTAATATTTCATTATAATTGGTTGTGAATTTTGGGTCTTCAAAAAATTTCAAATCTGAAGCATTAATAGTTGCAATTAATTCTCCATTTGATTCATCAACCACAGGTAAACCACCAATTTTCAATTCATTCATTTTTTGAAAACATTCAATTGCTGTAGTTTTTTCATTTGCACATGAAACATTCTTTTGTCCTAAATTGGAAATTTTCATTTTTCTTTGGTCATGTGAAAGTGAATCCATATTCTTTGACAAATAACGAATCAAATCAAACTGGCTTAATATTGAAATTACTTGATCTGTTTCTGTATGAAGGATTGGAATTCTTGGTACATCAGATTTAACTAATAATTCAATAGCTTTAATCGCTTTATCAGTTTTATACACTGGTATAAATGGATTTCTATCAAATAAACCTTTGAAAAATTTAACTTTTTTTTTTTTTAATTTTCTCACCTGGTACTTCATTGATTGGTGTTTTGTTGAAATCAATTTTTGGATTTTTTGAAATGAAATAAACAATATCTTGGTATTCTACAAACCCTACATATGTCTTTTCTTCTTTATCATAGACAGGAAGTGATTGAACATTTTTGAAAGATATTAATTTCTAACTGTCAAAATGTCGGTTGATTTCTTACTTCAAGTGTTTCATGAATTGTATTTTTTGAGTGTACATTAAAGACTTCAGGTATTTTTGTATATATTTGTGAAATTGGAATTGTCTCAAATTTTGTTTCTGAAAAGAAAAAACTCATGACAATGTTATTGGTCTAAAAAATCATCCAATAGTTTTTAAAGGAGAAATTGAGAAATAGAAAAATAATATTTAAAGTATTTAGATGTTTTGGATCGATTCTTTTGATTGTTAACTTTAGAAAGGGTTTTCATTGGCCCAAAAAAATGGAAGGACTGATGAGCATGATGAGGCAGAGCACTTTTATCAATGAGTTGAACAATTTCAAGAAACTTCTAATGAACTTTTAACTACAAAACTACAAATCAAGAATTCAAGGTGTCATTGAGAATTGGTTTCTTCCACTATTAATTCAAAACTGAATTTGCAGCAAGAATACCGATAAATATTCGATGCATTGAAGAAAATGCGTGAAATATGCTGAAACAAAATGGTTTGGTATTTCAATATTTGCTAAAATCATTGCTGAAAAATAGTTATGGAATCTGTTTTTAAAAATGGATTTACTCTTCAATTCGTAACTTCAGAAACACTAAGTGGAGACAAAGAAAAAATTAGTAAAGCAATGGAAAATAAAACTATGCCTAATCAATGAGAAGAAGAGGAAATCAATTTTGTTTGTTCCAAAGAAAAAAAAGAATCTCATGAAATGCAAATAAAAATTTTAAACAAAAAATATTTGGGATATTTTCATCCAGAAATGAAAACAAACCAAGAGATCATTGTGAATCAATGAAGTACTTCAAACGAAAAAGAGATGCCAAAGAACTTGGGATTCAATTATGAATGATCAATGGAACCAAGGGAATAATCATTAGAAATGGAATTTCCAAAAATAACGAAACCATCCATTTCGGAGTTGCTCGTCCAACCACATCTTTAGAATATTCTAATTGAACAAAATAAGTATTTGATTGGTCTACAGGATAATTGTCAAACATTTTCAGTTACAAACATGAAGTTACTCATAGCTCTTGCTTTTATTATTTGCGTTGTCTCAGCTGATTATAGAAAAACATTTGGAGTCACATACCCAAAAAACTCTGATTTACCAATCTCACCAAAAGAAGCGATGAAAAAAGGATGGCATTTTGTTGACACTGACATTCACAAATGTCTCACAAGATACATCAGTAAAAAGAAAGATATTGTCAATATTGTCTACTATGATAGTAGATCTGCTCTTGCTGGAATTGAAGTTGGTGTATATGATAAACCAACAGAACCTATGCTCTCAAGATATTACACTGAAAAAAAATTTGAAGGAAAAACATATTGGGCTTTAATTGCTTTCTTTGTACAACCAGATAACATGTGTAATCATAGAACTGCTGGAAAATACGGAGACAGAATTTGGTGGGTCAGTCATATTCCAGAAGATAAAGGATACTTCAAAATGCCACTCACAGAAGCTGAAGTTAAACAAAATCCAAGATGGAAATTAGGAAAATGTATTATTGGAATGGGTATTCATTACTGGTATGATATCTCTGCTGATATGGATTGTAATGATTTCAATCCATTTTTCCTCATGTACAATTCTGGAAAATTGACAACATTTGCGACTGGATTTGTTGGTTCAAAACAAATTACAACACCAGATAGTAGATTTGAACATGCTCCAAAATGGGTTGTCAAAGCAAACTTTTTAGAAGAAACATTTCCAAAATGTTTAATGAAAGATGAAATCAAAGTGAATACAATGCATATGTTCTTTACATCCGTTTTTTCAAATAGATGTCAAAGAGGAGAAGCATTGAAAAAACTTCCAAAAAAAGATTTTTTGAAATGTGTTCAAAATTGTTTAAAAAAAAAATTAGGTTCAAAAAAATGGGAAGCACTTTTCAAAAAATGTCAAACAAATGTTAAATGTTATCTCAAAGAAGCTGGTTTTGCAGGTGTTCAATGTGGAATTCAATGCAAATAATTTATTAAAAAATTTCTTTTTTTTTTTTCATAATTTTTTTTCAAGCAAAAATAATTTCTTACTGATATATTAGAATAGGATATGGAAGAAATGGATTGGTTTTTTTTGATTCAAATGTGAAAAATAGAATTACATTTTACTTTTTAAAATTGCGAACCTTTTCTTCATTTCACTTGCCAATTCTAGAGTGCCATTTAATGGTCTTAACATTACTTTTAATTCAGTGATCTTTCCTTCTTTATTTAATTTAAACAAATCAACTCCTTGAATGTTGATTCTTTTTTGTTTTTTTTTCTCAAAAATCTTTCCTTGAAATAACAAACAAACAGTCATTTCTTGGTCATTTTGATATGTTTGAATATATTCAAACTCTTCTATAATTTCAATGACCCACTTTAATATTTGAAGAATAACCTCTTTTTGATGATAACTTGTGTGAACAATTGGTGAATAAAAAGTTGTTTTTTCTGCGAATAAATTTGATATTTTGGAATGGTCATGATCTTTTACTGCATCTTTCCAATCTTTTACGAACTTGTTGACGAACATTTGTTGTGAACTCATTGATGAAATCAACCAATCAGTTTGTTTTTTTCTAATCATGTTTAAGACTCTCATCAAAGAAGGTGTCTTGGTTTTAAAACTTGAATCTAAAGAAAATTTAGATCTAATCTTGAAATACGTTGAACTTTGTGATGATGTCTTCAACAGCAACCCTGAAAATCCATCCGATGAAGAAAGTGAACTTGGAATTGGATACAATAAAGATAAATCCAATAAAGAGATACTCCAGTATCGTGTTGGAAACACCAAAAGCTTAAAAAATCAAAAAAAAGAATTCAAAGAAGTTTTTGAAAAAGTTTACAAAATTTTTGACAAAGAATCGAGAAATTGTCTTAACAAAATATTTTCAAAAGAGGAAGGTCTATTAAAAAAAATTGAAAATTCTTTGGATCCTTTGGTTGATGACATTCTAAAAGATGAAAATTATGTCAGCTCTTCTGTGTTAACAGTGTGTAAATACTTTGAAGATGGAAGAAGAGTTCAATGTCCAAGTCACACAGATCAAGGAATTTTGACATTCATTATTGAATTAGATACTGTTGCTTTACAGGTTTATAAACCAAGAAAAGAATCTAATTATTCATTCATCAATGAAGAAGGTTCAAAAAATAACCAAAAAAACATCATTGTTTTACCAGGAGAGCAATTGAGCATTATTTCAAAGAGAAGCATATCTCCAACTATTCATAGGGTTTTAAAAACTGGTGTCAGAAGAACATCAATATTCTTCAAGTTGAGATCAAGAGCTCAATATTTAGGTCCAATGACAGAAGCTGATTATCACTTGATTAAGCGTCAAATAGGAATTCCAATGAAATCTGAATTTACTTCAAAGGCTTCGTTATTACCTGAAGAATTAATTTTTATCATTTCTTTTTATTCAACTATTAAAGATGTGATGAAAATGAGATTGGTTTGTACATCTTGGAAAGAAGCTATTGACTCAGAAAAGTTATGGAAATTCTTAGCAATTGCTCATTTTCATGTTATTGGTAAAGATGTTGAAAATTGGAAAGGAATTTATGTCAAAAAATATGAAAGAAAGAAAGAGATTTCAATCAAGAAATCAGAAGCTGATTTGTTCATTGAATCATTATGCAGGCTAAAAAAAATTGAAAAATTTGGATTCAAAAATTCAAATAAAAAATCTCTAAATTTACCAAAAAAACTTGATCCAAATGTAAAATTGACTGAAAACTGTTGCAAATTGGTGAGTAAGAAAAATTTATTTTTTCACTTTTTTAAAGTTATTGGGGATGGAAATATTGGAAAAACATCTTTGTTAATTTCTTACGCATCACAAAAATTTCCAGAAGAATATGGTATTGTCTTTAAATTCTCATTTTTCATCTAGTCCCAACTGTGTTTGATGAATATTCATGTCATGTTAATTTTCAAGGATTCCAAATTCAATTTGCTCTTTGGGATACAGCAGGTGATAAAGATTATGGTAAAATTTTCAATCATTTGAAATCATGAATAGACACAATAAGACCTCTTGCATATCCAGGAACGAATATTTTCTTAATTTGCTATAGTGTGATTGATATTGATTCTTTTGAAAATATTGAAAAAAAATGGATTCAAGAAGTTAAAAATTACTCAACGAAAGTCCCAATCATTTTGGTCGGAAATAAAGAAGACTTAAGAGACGAAATGGATCAACAAGGGAAACTAGTAGTTTCCACAAAAATGGGAGAAGAAATGGCTGAACATATAGGTGCAAAATCCTTCTTAGAATGCTCTGCTAAAGATTTATATCATGTTAATGATGTGTTTCAAGATTCAATCCTGTCGTTTGTGATGGAAAATTCCATTCATCCAATCGCACCTCAAGAAAACAAAAACTGTATCATTAACTAAAAATTGATAAACTATTTTTCATTCAACAGACCATCAAATTTTGAATTCAAATTTTATTCATCATCTTTCTTTGAAAATTTATCAATATCAACATCTTCTTCTTCTTCTTCTTCTTCGTCATCAATCATTTCCAAGTGTTGATTATGTTGTTCCAGCTCTTCTTCAAAAGTCAATGAATTTTTCAATTCTCTTTTGGCTATCCAGATGATGAAGCAGAAAACACAAAAAACTAAAATTGCAGAACCAAGATAAGAAATTAACTCAATTCCCCAAGAAGGACCTGATTTTCCTTGAACTATTGATTTAATATTTTTTGCAAAAGTTCCTAAATGTACTAGAATCAATACTTCTGGTGTCATTCCAACTGGTCAAAAAATTTTAAAAACAGATTTTTTTGTTTACGCAAAGTTGCTGCAATAAATGATAATGGAGAGATGTTTGTAACACCCAAAACATAATTTAAAAAGTTGAAAGGGGTAATTGGAATTAAACGAAGTAATAAGATAATTTTGAATCCGTTTTGTTTAATTGCTCTGTCAATCGCTTGAAATTTCGCACTTCCATTTAACTTTGAAACTACATCTTGTCGCAAAAGCATTTTTCCAATAAAAAATGCCACAACCGAACCAATAGTCGAACTGATGATATTGATTGGAATGCCCCAATAATGATACAAAAAACCAGCAGAAAGTGATAAAACAAAACTTGGTATGAAAAATATAGTGGTCAAGATAAACAATAAACTGAATACAGCAACACCAAAAATACCTAAACTTTGAATATACTCCAACAGTTTCTTGAGGATTTTTAAGAAAAACAATATGACTTACATCAAGACCATTAAAAACTTGGTCACTGAATACAAATGTAACTGCTGATACAACAACAATAAAAACCACAATGGATATTATTCTGACCCATCCAAGTGTTGTAAAATAAAAATAATCTTCATAGGTGACTTGTTCTCTTGGTGTTGGTACTTCATCTGATAATTCTGCAAATAAATCATGGTCTTCTATTTCTTCATCAAGATTTACCAGTGTTGGTGAAATATTTCCTTCTTCTAACTTCTCAGCCTCTGTGGACATAACGTTGAAAAAAAAAGAATTCTATTGGATAAGAAAAATAAGTTGAAGTTGATAAAGCGAAAAATTTAAGTGGGTACAAAAAAATTCTCCGCTGACCAATAAAAAATTTTATTTTTGTAAAATTCTCATGCATTTGGTTGAGCAAAAACATTGAACTCGTGTATTCTATTTCTCTTTCAATGAAGATTGTTTTAAAGCATTGTCTGAACAAAGTGGTTTTGAAGAACCTAATTCTTGTAAAAAGAGTGGTTGTGAATGAGCAAATTGTGGAGGCAAGAATTGAAAACAGGAGGAACTAAAATTAAAAATATTAATAACTGTTATTTACCTTGAATTTTAATTGGTTGTGGTTGTATCAAAGCTGTTGTTGAGTTTGAAATTTTTGATTCTTTTTTTTCTTTTTTTTTTTTTGGTTTCTTTGAAGAGTTGGTTTTTGTTTTTTTTTTCTTTTGTTCTTCCTCTTGAAACTCTTTAGTTACATCTTCAAAAGTCAACGCTTTGTTTTCCATTGAAACTCTTTTTCTTTTTTTTTGGTTCGATTTCTAAACTTACATCATCAACAACCTAGTGACTTTGGAGAGGTTGGTTAACATCTCTTGGGTACAATCCAGTCTTTTGAAACCCTTTTGATATATTTTCATTTGTGGTTGATACTCTTAAAGCGTCCAAACAACTTTTTACCAATCTTTTCATGTCTAACCTGTCTTGAATTGGTTCCTTTAAAACATCAAATTAAAAATCAAGTAGGAAATGCTGTTTCTTATTCTTGTTGTTGCACTCAAAGACATCGATTCATATAGAATACTTCAGAAATCCAGTATGGCACTCAATCTAAAATGGTGTTGTTATTGGTTGCTGCTTGAACAATTTGTGGTTTAGAAATATCTTTATTGGAACATTTTTGTAATGCAATGAATATTCCAATTCATTCTTTAAAAATTTTATATCAACATTCAGAATCGATTTTAAATTGGAGTACAGAAAAAGTAAATAAAATGATGAGAACTGTTCGATATTTAATGAAAAATGATGATCATGTTGATTTTGAAGGTGATGCACAATGGAGTAGAAGTATGTGTGCAAGATCGAGTGATTGGATGTTGTTTTTCGTTAATATGTGTTAATCGACAATTAATATTTGATCAAGAATGTATTATAAAACGAAAATATGTTACTCAAAATGGTGCTATTAGAATATATGACAACGGAGGAACAACTTATCATCAAATATCTGCATCAGCAACAACTAAAACAAAATCACATATTTTTCAAGATAGAAATGGAATTATTGCACATTTAAGTGATGTTGTAACATCATTACCTAAGTGGTTATTTGGAGTTGTTTTCTTTTGACCATCAATTTGTTTGAATAAACAGACCAATCATGAACACCATAAATTTATTGGAAAATAAAATAAAAATTTGTAAAGTTATATGTCACAGACACTTCTGTAAAACAAATATCTTTAAAACTTATTATACTTCAAAATTATTGTATTTTTAAACATATAATTTGCTGTTGCTAAGAAAAAAAGGTTTAAATAAATCAAAAGTTTAACAAAAACTTACATTTGTTATATTTTCAAGCTTCAGGTTTTATCAATTCTTGGTTGATTTTTTACTCAAAAATTGGTCAAGTATTCCTGAAATAGTTTTAAAATGAAAAATAGCGTATGGACAGAAATTGTCACCATAAATGTAACATGTTCAGTATCTTTATCTATTGCAACAATAGCTTGTTTTGTTCCACGAGAACATATTACTTTAAACTTGTCCTTCCATGCAACTATAGTTTCGTCAGCATTAAATATTGCCCAAGAAGGAATTTTTTTTTTTTTGTCATTTGGATCAGTTTTCAGAAACCAACCTTTGATGGCTGTGGCGTTCCCATTTTCAAATCTCTTTCGATTGAGTGGAGTTTTAGCAATGGCTTTTAAGTTATGTCTTGTCAAAAATGTTTCAATCCATCCTTTGGTAGGAGCTTCAAAGTTTTCAATTTTCCATTAGTAATGTTGAATCATTTCTTCTAAAGCAAAACTTTGACGAACTATCTTCATTATATACGCCTAAATTTATGTTATTATTTATTATTTTTACTCTAAATTCAAGGTCTTCAAATTCATAATATTTGTATTGTTTTTCCATTTCTTTTATCTCTTCCACCAATACTTCTTCATCAAGATTCAAGTATCTACTATCTTTGAGAGTTCCATCTGTAAATCCATTTAAGTAATGCCAAACTTTGTTTCTTAACGTTTTTCGGTTAAGATTTAAAAAATTAACAATTTTTGTTTTGAGATTTTTTCTTGTTTTGAATAATTTAAAACTAAAATGACACCTTTCATATAATCATCCTTCTCATTTCTAACATCAGCATGATTCAAAAGTTTTGTTATTATCTCATCCTTTGTTGTTTTTTTCATCGTCATCGGTTGACCGAAGATTTTTTTTGTACCCACTTAAATTTTTGGCTTTAAAAAAAATGTTCAAGAACAAGGATTCGAAACTCAGTTTTTAAAATATTTATTCTTCAATTTCCATTTGATCAATTGTTTCTTTTTTTTCTTCTATTTTCTTTTCTTCTACCACAGGAATCAAATTTGTTTTTGGTTGTATAGTTTCAACTAATTCAATTTTTTCTTCTTTTTCTTCTTGTTTACTTCCTTTATCAATATCAAATTCATTTTGATAAAATTCTTCTGTTTTATCAACCAATTTATCTTTAATTTGATTTGGTTCTCTGACATCAGGATCCATTTCATCTTCATCTGATTCTTCAAAATAAGTATCAGGTGGTACTTCTTGCATTTGAACACTTGGAGCACCCTTTAACTGTCTTAAGTTTTCGAGAATTGTATTCCTTTGTGCAGTCAAATATTCACGTGAATTAAGATTTGTCATATTACTTGCAGGTATATGTAATCTATAATCAGGTCCATAATATTCAAAATAATCATTGTAAGGTAATTCATTGGATAAACTTTCGTTCACTAAAATTGATGTTTCATAAGCCCAACAACGTGAAACATTTCTAATAGTGTATCCACCACCTCCTAAAACAAGTAAAGGTAAATCAAAACTCTTGACATATTCAATACAATCAGCATGTCCTTTAATTGTAAGATTAAAACATCCAAGACGATCTCCTGTTAATGAATCTGCACCACATTGTAAAACAACAGCACTTGGTTTAAAAACTTCCATAACTTTGCCAATAACAGGTCTAAAAATTGATTTATAACTATCATCATCAATTCCATCTTTTAGAGGTACATTAACTGTACAATATTTTCCTTGACCTGCTCCAATATCTTTTATATCACCAGTTCCTGGAAAATAATCTCCATATTTATGAAAAGAAACTGTCATGACTCTATCAGTTGTATAAAACGCTTCTTCAACTCCATCTCCATGATGCACATCTATATCGATATATAATACACGTGGGTGATATCTGTAAGAATAAATTTCATCCTTTTTTTTTTTCTTACTTCAAAAGTTCAAGTATAGCAAGAACAATGTCGTTGACATAACAAAAACCAGAAGCTTCAGATTTCTTTGCATGATGTAAACCACCAGACCAATTGATGGCTATATCAGTTTGTTTATGATTAAGTTTTACAGCACCTCCAATAGAACCTCCAGCACTAATTTGACAAAACTCAAAAAGACCATCAAAAACAGGACAATCTTCACCAACATTAAATTTTTGTAATTGTCTTGAGTACTCATGCATGTTATCAGGTGTAATTCTTTTCAAAAAATCGATATAATCGTCTGAATGGAATCTGGTCATTTCTTGATCCGTTGTTGGATGTGGTCTCTGTTGAAAAGGAGTTAGTTTTTTTTAATTTTAAAGGATAACTTACATAGATTTTCATTTTTGTATAAAGACCATAGTTCAATAAAAGATTATGAGTCATTTTCATACGATGAGGTTTCATAGGATGTCCTTGACCATAGTAGTAGTTACCAACATCACCTAGTTTTTAATTTTTCGTTTTTTTAGTTTGTTTACTATCATAGAAGTAACTAATCGTCTTCTTAGTGTTGCTTGACGACATTCAATCGAAGATGGAAGTGATTGGTGTAAAAATCAAAATCTAATTGGTTGATTATTTCACAACAAAAAAGTAAAATCGATGAATTTGAAGGAATATTGAACCATTGACTCTTTAAATCTTTTGAAAATGTTCATAAAACTGTCTAAAAGTTTCAAACAATTTGAATTGGTTCAGAAAGATGTTAAGGATAACAAATAAGAGATTGGAAACAAAATTGAAATCACTATTTCTCAAATTGTTTGGAGCATTTTTTGTCCAATGATATTGACAAAAAAAAATGGTAAGAACAAAACAAATGTTAAAAACTTCATCAGCAAATATTTGTACATACAACAGGAAAAATATTATTCATAGAATGTGAATCAGTTTCAACTTTTCAAGAAATTAAAGATGAAGTTATTCGACTCTCCTCATCACCAGGCACAAAAATGTAAAAAAAAAAAAACTAAAACAAAAGACTGTATCTTGGAAAAGAAGTTGACTATCAAAAAAAACTAAAAGAGTATAACATAAATCATACAGGATATGTCGTAAAATGGGTTTAAAAAAAATAGAATTTTTTTATTTCAAAAAGTTAGTATTTTCCTCTTCTTGCATTGTAACTAATTCTTTCAGAATCATACTTATCTTCCTTATTGGATCTAGATCTAAAATTATCTTTTCGGTTTGATTGAAAATTGTCTCTTTTTTTGTATGAATTTCTTTCACTCCTAAAACTGTTTCTTTGACTTCCAAAAGTTTTTTGAGGTCTTTTGTTTTCAACAAAACCTGATAACCAAGATGGTATTTCAGTATCTTTATTTTGTTGTAATAACTCCATTAAATCTTTTAAAACAGGATCAAATTGAGAAACTAAACTAATAGCTTTTCCAGTCTTTCCTTTTCTTCCAGTACGACCAATTCGATGAACATATGAATCAATTTCTTTTGGTAATTCATAATTCACAACTAATTCAATATCATTGATATCTAAACCACGACTTGCGACATCAGTTGCGACTAAAATATCAACTTTTTGATTTTTAAATTCAAAAAGAGCTATATCTCTTTGTCTTTGTGATTTATCTCCGTGAATACTTGTGACTCTATGTCTTTTAGATAAAGTTTCTTCCAATGAATTCGCATCCACTTTTGAATTTACAAAAATTAAAGTTTTTTGACCATTTTGAATGATTTCTTCGAGTTTTTCAATTTTTTCAAATGGTCTTGAACGTACAAATTGTTGGTCGATCAAATCTGTTGTTCCTCCAACTCTTCCAACACTAATGAAGAAATGATCATCTTTCAAGAAGTCTTGAGCTAAATGGCGAATAGAATCTGGAAATGTAGCTGAAAATAATAAAGTTGTTCTTTGTGATGCTGAAGGTATTTCAAATTCATCTGATAGAATTCCTCTTATATCTTTTTCAAAACCCATGTCTAACATTCTGTCAGCTTCATCAAGTACAACTGTAAAGAAAAATTTAAAAGTGTTTTTTTTCAAACCATATTTAACACCAGATAATGATGTTATTCCTCTAAGTAATAAATCTTTAATTCTACCCGGAGTTCCTATTAAAATATCACATCCTCTTTGAATTTGATTAATTTGTGAATTGATTGAAACACCACCAAATGCAACACATGATTTTACTTTAGTTCCACTTGAAAATTTTCTACATTCATCATAAATTTGATTTGCTTTTGAAACAAAATTAAAAAAAATTTGGAATTTACCTAACTCTCTTGTCGGTGCAATGATTATTCCTACAGGCAAAACTTTATGTCTTTTCATTACTTTTGATTGTATTATACTATTTAGCATTGGTAATAAAAATGCAAGGGTTTTTCCTGAACCGGTTTGACTGCATGCCTTGATGGAAAAAGTTAACAAATTACAAAAAGTTACCATAATATCTTTACCAAGTTCAACAATTGGAAAAGAATGTTTTTGTATTGGTGTTAATCTTGTAATTCCAACTTTTGATGCGTTGAAAAGTATAGTTGGAGCAAAATTTGCTTCTTTCAAATCTTTAATTGGTGTAGGTGCATCAAGTACTCCTTGAACTTTTACATCAACATTGTCATACATTTTTTCTTCAGCAGGTGCGTGTTTTTGAAACAATTCAAAAAGTGTTTGTTCAACTGGAATATAAGATGAGTCAGTTGATGGAGATCTTGGTGCCACAGAGTTCCTTTTTGATGCAAATTTCTGACTGAACTTTGAATAGAATCTAATATTCACTTCAGTTGGAAGTTTGCTGATGGACTTGACGAGTCTGATGTACTGTTTCATATTTGAAGGCAACGAGACAATGATTGGTCAAAAAAACCTTCTGTTATAGATAAACAAAAAATTCAAAACGTCTTTTTCAGCATTATTCTTGCTCTAAGAAATGTTCATGGAGGTAATTGATAACAAAGAGACTGAAAAAAAACATTTAGAAAATTGGAGTTTTTTTTATGTTTTGAAAAGAATAATGTTCAGAAATGATGAATATTTATGAATTTATAATTCTTCTTCTTCTTCGTCCATGTCATCTTCTGAATCATGTTCGTCGTCTTCTGAAACTTCGTAATTTCCATCACTTTCATCATCTTCTACAAGTTCTCCGACTAAAGTAAATAATTCTGTTGGTGCTTTGAGATCAACTCTTTTATATCCTTCTGGTACAACTACAGGTTCATGAATGACAAAATCTTCATCGTCAACTTGTTGGTCATCAACAAAACTTTCATCAAGTCCACTATCTACGTATTCATCTTCTTGAATTAAAATTCTAAGTTCTTCTGACATGCTATGTTCTCTGTTTTTTTTTTTTTGGTTGTTGAGTCAGTTTCATTGGCTCTTAAATCTCTACAGCGTTAAAAAGGCGGGAAAATGTTAACCAATAAAGAAGAGAACATCTTAATTGGTCTATTGATTGACCAATGAATTGTTAGAAAATCAACCAACCAAATTATTCTTCATCAAAATGAGTTCACAAATCCAAAGAAATCCTCGAATTAGAAAGATGGGCATAGTATTATACATTCTACAACTAATATCAATGATAACACTTTCTCTTCTACCAATTTTTAAATATTTCTCAATTTATTTAATTTACATTTTTGTTCCTCTTGGTTATTATTTATATATCACGAATACAATTGGAATAGGATTTCATTTTATTCATTACAAAAAAGAAAATTTATCCACACTTAAATTTTGGTTTTTTTTTCATGGTGTATTATGTATTTTATTTCTTTTAAATTTTATAATTTTAATGGTCATTCAAATAATCATAAAAACAATTGAATTTTGGATAGTTTATGAATTAATTTTAAATTTTGTATTTTTTATCACACACTGGCTATTATTTTTAATAGCAAATTTCTTTAATAAAAAAATGAAAAAATTAATTGAAGATGATGAATTTTTGGAGAAGGAAACAAATGAATTTGATAATGAAACAAAATTAGATGATGATTTATTGATTTAAACACTCAAATACCCAAAAAAACAAAAAATAAATTTTAACCAATTATGTAGATCTATTTTCAATTGGCCAACTGAAAAAAATGAAAAAATTTACATCAACTCTCTTGAAACAAACTTTCCAAAAGAGAAATGCATCCACCAACAAAGTAACCTTAGTAATGGGTGGACAATGGGGTGATGAAGGGAAAGGAAAACTGTTTTGAAAAAAAAAAAAAAAATTAATTTTTTTTAGTGTGGACATGTTGGCTCAAGATTTTGATATCGTAGCAAGATGTGGAGGAGGTTCAAATGCTGGACATACAGTTGTAGTTGATGGTAAAAAATACGCATTCCATTTAATGCCAAGTGGTATTTTAAATCAACAAACAACTTGTGTTTTAGGTAAACAAAAAAAAAAAAATTAAAACTTTTTAAAAGGAAATGGAGTTGTACTTTACTTACCAACACTTTATAAAGAAATCGAAAATTTAAAAAAACAAGAAGTAGATTATGAAGGAAGAATTAAAATATCCGACCGTGCTCATTTATTATTTGATATTCATCAAATAGCAGATGGTTATTTTGAAGGTAACTTTTTACTTCATATTCTCAACTTTAAAGACGAACTTGAAAAATTAGGTGTTGGAATCATTGGAACAACAAGAAGAGGTATTGGTCCTTGTTATAGCACAAAAGCACTTCGTTGTGGTTTAAGGGTGGGTGACCTTTTACACTGGGATACATTTGAACAAAAATTCAGAAGATTAGTTGCAATGTTGGCAAGAGGAATTCCTGAAGAAGTTTATGGTGGTGAAAAATATATCCAAGAAGAATTAGCAAAATATAATGAATATGCTAAAGTTTTAATTAAAGAAGAATTCATCATTGATTCAGTTGATTATATTCATTCTTCATTAGCAGAAAACAAAAAAATTTTAATTGAAGGAGCAAATGCAACAATGTTAGATATTGATTTTGGTACATATCCATTTGTTACATCATCAAATCCTTCAATGGGTGGTGCTTCAACAGGTTTAGGTGTTCCACCAAGTTTAATAGGTGAATCACATGGTGTTATGAAAGCATATACAACAAGAGTTGGTGCAGGACCATTTCCTACTGAAGACTTTGGTGAATCTGGTGATTTAATGGTAATTTTGAATTGTTCTTTTAATCTTTTAATTAGAGAAAAATTGGTCATGAATTTGGAACTACAACAGGAAGACCAAGAAGATGTGGTTGGTTAGATACATTTGTTATGGACTATACAAATAAAATAAATGGCTTCACATATATCAATTTAACAAAATTGGACGTTTTAGATCATTTAGATGAAATTAAAATTGGATACGCATATAAACATCAAGGAAAAGTCTTAAAATCATATCCATCAAATTTAGAAGTACTTAAAGAAGTTGAAGTTCAATATGAAACTCTCAAAGGTTGGAAATGTGATATCTCCAAAGCAAAAACTTATGAACAGTTACCAAAAGAAACAAAAGAGTATGTTGAAGCTGTTGAACAATTAGCAAAAGTAAATATTAAATGGATTGGAACTGGTGTTTCAAGAGATGCAATGGTTGAAAAAAAATAAAATTTTATTCTAAATTGTGCACAATGATAATTAAACCTTCATAATTTTGATAAGTTTCAAAACCTAAATAATAATGATCTTTTGGGATAAATGGAGGTATTGTTGATGAGGTTATTGATGTACAACTATTATCTACACCCCAAATTGGTTTAGTTGTAACTTCTTGTTTTGTATATGTTACGTTTAAATGAGTCTCTTGTAGACAACTTGGTGGATGACTAAAACCATCTACAATTCTAATAGAAAGAGCTTTTGTATCTGGACTGTCTGCCAGGTGGACTTCAAATTTTACAGGTTGATTTGCATGTGCTTTTTTGACTTTTTAATTTTTTTTTTTTTATTTTTACTTGGAAATTCATATGGTTCGTTCAGTTTAATTTGTATGAACTCATTTTGTACAGAGTTTTTTGTATAGGCTATTGTGAAAAATAAAAAAAGAAGCAACAACTTCATGTTGTTTCTGTTGGAAGATGTTGAGTTGTTTTGATTGGATGTTCTTTTAGTTTAGAAAGTGTCTATTTCTGAAAGGTAAAATTTGGATTTTTCTTCAAAAATGAATTTAAAATGAAAAGCAAAATAATGTGGAAGTCAGTTTGATTGGATAAATTCATTTGGAAATTGAATGATTGGCCAATTACCTTAAATTATGACTCATTCTTCAGCCTTCATTGTCCTATTGCTTGTTCTTGTCAGTTTCGCTGTAGCATCTCCATCACGATGCGCAGGTAAAGTTAATGCTTTAGAAGTTGGAAATGAAGCAGAAATTAGTGAGGTAGGTGTCCTTGCTGAAGAATGTGATCCAAACTCAACATGTACTTTAAAATGCAAATGTGGAAAGTTACTTTACTTTGACATGTCAAAACACAGAAAGTGGAGATATTCAAGTACCCAAAGAATTTGGAGACAATATTGTTCCAAAAAAATCTCCGTCACAAATTTTGTCTCCAATGAAATCAACAAAGCAGCACAAAGTCTTGTCAACTCAAAAAGAAAGGGATTTGCTTCTAGAATCAGAAGTAGATGGGAAAAAATTGTCATTAAAACCAGAATAGTTAACCTTTTGGGAGGTGTTTTCAAAAAGATTTATAAACGATACAAACAACTTTGTCATGGTGGAAAAAGAATTGGAAGAATTCAAATGTGGGTTTTAAAAACAGTATTCAAAGTTCAACTTGCATTTAGATCATTTGCCTTCAAAAGATACCCAAACTTTAAACAACTTAAAAAACATGCAAAAGCCATTTTTAAAAGATTCGTTGATCGTATTAACTCAGGTGGATTTGAGTATTGTGATTGTACTGGATTCTTGAAAAGAACTTCATATCTCAGATATCTTGGAGCTAAAATGTCTTGTGTAAAAGCTTGTCGTTCTTCAACTCTCGAATTTGAAACAGAATCTGATGAATACATGGAAGAATAAAATAGATTTCGTTTTATTTTTTGATCGTTTTCCTTGCTGGAAATAGTCTAGAAAAATACTGTTTTTTTGGAACAACACTGGAAAAAGTAGTGTGGAACTCTTTAAACTAATTTGTCTTGAAAAATCAAAGATTTAAAAATACCTAATAATAATTGGCTCACGGGAACACCTTGAATTGCTATCCAAATTTATTAAAAACAGGAATTTTATTTTTCAAATCCCTGAAATAGAAACTTCAATGAACTTTCGCACAAACCAAGTTTTAAGGAATTCACCAGTAATTTTCCATCCATCCAAACCATTCTTTCTTTTCATTGGTTAATAAGTTTAACAAAAATTCTCATTGGTCAAATTTCCTAATTTCCATGTTTTTTTCCAAAAATGTTTGTTTGCTACTGTTTGCTTTATTATACTTTGCCGTAAGTACACCAGTTGAATGTGCAGGTATCGCTGAAGTGCTTGAAGAGTCTGAAATCAATGAAGAAACTATTCTTTCTGGACAATGTGATCCAAATACAACATGTGAAATGAAGTGCCCATGTGGAAAATCCGTTTTCTTTGATTTAACAAAAGACTCCATGTCCAAATCGCGTCTCACGAGACGATTTTCATTTGCTTCAGATTATGTTCAAAGCATTTGGAAAAGCATGTGTAGTAAAAGATATTCCATCACAGATTATGTCAAAAGTAGAATCCAAATTGCTTCTTTACATTTGGTGCTGACCAACAAATTTATCTTTCAAGCAGTTTCTCAAAAAATTAAAAAATACGCCAAAAGAATACAGGAAGTGTTAGGCAAAGTTTTCAAAAAAATTTATCGTCAATATCAAGAAATATGTCATGGAAGAAAAAAAATTAACTCAACAGAATTGCACAAGTTGAGAAGAAAGTTTCAAAAAGAACTCAAAAGAGATAGCAAAAAATTCTGCAAAAAATTTGGAGTTGAGGATTTCAAGAAGATTAAAGAGAAAGCAACACATATATTTGACGAAATGATTCATAAAATTGAATTAGATTCTTTTCAATACTGTCCTTGTGCCCCATTTTTTAAAAGAGCTGTACCACAAAAAATGCCTATTGCTATTGCACTTTGTGCACAAGCTTGTGAAACAGCTTCAATGGATTATGAACAAAACACTTTGAATTTAGATTCTACATCAGTTATTGAATATACAGATGAATAAAATTTCTGTTTTTGGCCAATCATTTTTTTACCAATAAAACCTCAAAGGATGAAGTGTTTTTCTAAATTTGGAAGAGAATTATATTTATGACTTTTCCTTGCCACATAAAAAAAACAAAATAAAAATGAGCAATAACTCATCTAAGTGTACAAGAAATTCTAGTTTTTCAGATTACAGTTTCGGAGTTGAAATTGGTTCTGGCGGAACTTCAAAAGTAGTAATTTGTTTCAATAGAAAAACAAAAAAAAAATACGCTTGTAAAATATCAAAACTTTCTTCTTCCAGAATAGAATACAAATTGATCAAAAAAGAAATTACACTTCTATCAAATTTGAACTCACCATTCATTGTAAAATATATTGATTGTTTCATAGAAAAGGAACAAATTTTCTTAATTCTTGTACCAAACATCAAACATATTTTTAATCATATTTCAAAAGGAATTGATTGAAGGAGGAATGTTATTTGATTATTATTTTGTTTCTGCTCCAAATTTTTTTTCTGAAGAACTAGTAAAGTTCTATACAGCTCAATTGTTAATATCGATTGAATATATTCATAAAAGGAACATAATTCATCGCGATATTAAACTTGAAAACATTATGATTGAAGATAAGACTGGAAGATTGAAATTAATAGATTTTGGACATGCAATTCAAAAAAGAAACGCAAAGAGTTTCTGGTTTGTCTATCAAATTTAATTCTAATTTTTTTCAAGTGGTACAATTGCTTATATGGCTCCTGAAATTTTTCTTGGGAGAGAATACACCAAAGCAGTTGATTTTTATTCTTTTGGAATAATCATATTTGAGCTATTGTTTGGTTATTTACCTTATGATTCTGATGACCAAAGGAAAAATATTCGAAATATTTTAGTGTTAAAATTGGAGTTCCCGAAAAATAAAACAATCTCAGATGCAGCTAAAAATTTGATATCAGGCTTATTAGAAAGAGATGTAAAATATAGATTCGGATCTGAAGAAGTTAAAAAACATCCATTTTTTGCATCAATAAATTGGTTTGATTTGGAATCAAAGGAGATTATTCAACCTATTGAATCATTGATATTGCAAGAAAAAATTTATGAACAATAAACTTATTTGGATTTGAATTTGATAGTATTTTTAACGTTTTCCGATGGAATTTTGGAAAAATGAACATTTCCTCCTGATGTTGGCTTTGAAACTCCTGTGGTCGAAGGAAGACTAGTCGGTATTTCATTGAGCACATCCCAAGCAAATTTTGCAAAAATTTCAGCTTCTAAAGTATCGCTTGACAACCCTTCAATATTATCTATATTTTTTATCATTAAATCACTTCCAAACTTTGTTAATAATGAATCTTCAAAATATCTAAAAATTGATTGGTTCTTCCAACCACCACCTGCCAAAATCCAAGTTTTAATTTTTGAAAAATTATCATTATTTTGTTTACAAGTACCATAAATTTCATTTTTTTGAATTCCTCTTTCTGCAGATTCGAAGCTATCAATTATACACCAAACAGTAAACAAAGACAGAGTTGCACAACCATCAATCAAATCCAACTCTTTAACTTCCGGCAACAAATATAAATTACTAATATCAAGGGACTTTGGTGGTTCCAAATTTAAATAATTTTCCATTAAATTTTGGATTTCAATCATACAAGACTTCTTTTTCAACAGTCCAAATACTTTTTCATCAACTTTTCCTTTCAAACCATATTCACCATCTTCATCCATTTCCTGTAATCCATTTGTTTTATATTTTACGAATTGATCTATTAAATTATTCCCAGGACCTGTGTCAAAACCGATAATACGGTTCTTATCAAATATTGCAGAAATGTTGGCAATTCCACCAATATTTATGATACAAGCAGGTTGTAGATTTAAATTTGATATAAGATGACCATGATATAATGGTGCTAATGGAGCTCCTTGACCTCCATTTGAAACATCTTGTGAACGAAAATCATTCACCACTGAAATGGAGGTCAATTCAGACAATAAGTTTCCATCACCGATTTGTAGTGATGTATTTAAGTTGGGATTATGATACCATGTTTGCCCATGATACCCAATAACATCCACAATTAGGTTTTTTTCACTATAATTTTCCAAAAGTGTTTTGACAGCAAAATAATGCAAATAAGTTGACAGTTTGATGATCACATTCAAGTTTAATTCACTTTGAGTGGAAAATTCAAGCTGTTTAATGGTTTCAAGATATTTCTTATGTTTTTCTAATTCTTCTTGGAAAACTGTTTTTTCAACTTTTCCAATTCTACTTTCGAAATAGTTTGGAAAATAAATTTCACAAGACTGCCCTTTAATGTCTTCAATTTTTCCTTTGTTTAATTTGGAAATATATTCTCCAAATTTTAACAAAGTTTTTGAAAATTGGTCATATTCAGTGTTCAAACGACTGAGGATTTTGTGTTTTTCATTTTTTATTTCATACAATACAGCATCAATACCATCCATTGATGTTCCGCTCATCAACCCAATGGATAAGATTCTGTTGTTCATTTTTCGAAAAAATATTTTGATTGGATAAAAGTTCAAATTGATTTATTTGATATTTTTTCTGCTCACATGAAAAATTCGTTTCTTTTTTTCATATTTTTCATTGGAACTTCAAGTACTTGTTTCATTGGACCATTTTTTTTTAACCTTCCATTTGTTATGACCAATTCTTACGAAGAAGAAGAACGGTACTATTTGGCAAATAATAAGACTATTAAACCAAACTTTTCAATGTACAATTTATGCAGATTGAATTTGGCCACTTTCTTTTATATTTTATTTTTAATTTTTCTTTTCGTCATAATCTTCACAGCTGTTGCTATATTTTACAAACACCCACCAGACACTGACATTGTACAAGAGATTAGAATAGATAACCGTATCAGAAATTATATTATACACTTTCCAAAAAATTACAATAGAACATTATCGTATCCATTGGTCGTGGTACTTCATCCATTTTTTACAAATCCAAGACGATTTAAACGATATAATAGATGGGATGAAACAGCTGATAAAAATCAATTTATCGCATTATACCCAATTGCTTACTCTAGAGACAAATCTCTTGATTTCGTTTTTTGGAACACTGAATTAATCATTTCAGAAGCTTTTATAGACAAGATTAACGACTCTTTTTTCATTAAAAAACTGATAGAAATTGTAACTCTTCGTTATAATATAAAAAAAGGTGAAGTATATTGTACAGGACATTCTGGAGGCGGAAATATCTGTTATAAAACGGCAGGAGAACATCCAAATCTATTTTATGGAATAGCACCAGTTTCAAGTTCAATTGGAGGTCAAATTGATAAAGACTATCCAATGGTATTATATCGAAGTCCAAGTTATCCAGTAAAACTTGTTCATGTTCATGGTGGAAATGATAAAATTATTAAAATGGAAGGAGGAACTGAAGAAGCTCCTTGGAATTTAAAAAGAGTCTTTCTTCCTTTGCAGAGAGCTATAGACGCTTATAAAATAACAAATGGTTGTTTTACAAGTTTTATTTCAGAGAATAGTGAAAATAATAAAATAGAATTAAGGAATTACAATTGTAGAACTAATCAAAATGTCAAAATTTATTTCATTAAAGAAGGAGATCATTCATGGGAGAGTTTGACAGGAATCACTGAAAATGAAAAATTTAAAGGTGATAATTTATCTGATGCAATTTGGAAATTATTGAAAAAATAATTTTGACAACTTGAAATTATCACAACTATTTTTAGAACAACCAATCATTTCAGACCAGCAAAAAGAACAGATCATGTCTTGTCTCAAATGTCAAACTTCTTTTACAACTAAAGATCAAAAATTCTGCCATAATTGTGGAGAAAAAAATGAAAAACCAAAAGAATTCGTTGAAGGTTTTCAAAGATTTCAAAAAATTGGTACACTTGCCGAGTTTGATGAGATAGTAAAGAAATATCCGTTGGATAAGTACGAATTTTTTGGGACTTATAATTATTCATCACCTTCACCTTTACAATTTTCAAGATGGAATAGAGGAATAAGAGTTTTTTTTAGAGACTTTTATCCACACGCAGATGATGCAAAAAATTTTCATATTGGAAATGCAATCTTCACAAGAGACACAGATGATTCTGAATCTAAAAGTGGATTTTATCATAGATATGTCGACTCTAACTTTAAACCATGTTGCTGTGGTTCAAATGGTGCAGGCGCTGCAAAGTATTTAATCATTTACATTAGAACAATGCAAATTGATTCAGAAAAATTAAAAGAAATGACAAAGGTGAATAAATTTTTATAATTTTTCAGCTACAGCTTCAAATGATGATTTATCAAGTCCTTTAGCATCTACTCCTAAATATTTGATAACACCATCTTCAACAATCATAGCGTATCTTTGTGATCTAATACCAAAGTTTAATTGTGGTAAATCCATGGATAAACCTAATGATTTTGCAAATTCACCATTGTCAGAAAGCATTGTAATTTTTCCGGTTGCTTTTAAAAAGTTTGAGAAAGCATCCATGACAAAAGGATCATTGACTGAAGTACAATAAACAGCATCAACACCTTTGGATAATAAATCTTTAGCACCGCGTGTAAATCCTGGACAGTGATCATTTGTACAACTGTTTTTTTTTCAGATTTTTTTTTATCTTACGTTGGAGTGAAAGCTCCTGGAACCGCTACAATAACGACTTTTTTTCCTGGTAAGATGTCTTTTGTTGAAATAGGTGTTGGTTTTCCTTCTACTAATGACAAGAATGTGAATTCTGGTACTTTGTCTCCTTCTTGAACTGTCATTTTTTTTTCGGATTTTTTTTGATTGGTGAAACAACTCCGAGATTAAGTAAAAATACTTTGGGTTCATCCGAAATTGATCTGACCTTTTTGAAAAAGCTTGTTAACAATTTAAAATGAAAAAAATTTTTATATATTTATATATTTAGCAATATTTATTGTTGTTCCATTACTGGAGCTTGTTCCATTGGTTGTTGTTCCATTGGAGCTTGTTGCATTGGAGCTTGTTCCATCGGTTGTTGTTGTTGTGGTTGTTGTTCCATTGGTTGTTGTTGTTGTGGTTGTTGTTCCATCGGTTGTTGAGGTTGTTGTGTTGTGTTTGTTGTTGGTTGTGGAGTAGCACCACCTTCTGAATTTTTGTAACAATTGTAACCCCAGTAAATACTCCATGGATAAATAAGAAGAAATCCTAAGTAACATAATGGATATGCAACCCAAATGAATGAAAGAATACCAAATGAAACAACTGTGAGTACAGTGAATACAATTGCCCCTACAATTGGTAAAAGTAACCATAAAAGAATGTTAGCAATAATCATGACAATTCCAACAATGATTGAATCTGTATCATTAGGTTTTGCGACAACTCCAGCGATAATTTGAGCTAAACCAGGTAAAAATATTGAAAGGACAAAAACGACCTTAAAAGTTTTTAGTTTAATAGTTTAATACTGTTCCAAGACTTCCTTCAAGAGCAGGTGCACCAAACCATTGTACCATTTTGACGTTTCTTTTTTGTTTGAATCTAATTCGTGAAATTGTCCAATCAAACTTCTTTTATTTTTAATTCCTCACCAATCAGATTGAACTAAATCTAAATCCAACGGTTTTTTTTGAGTCGTTGGATATTTGATATTTTAGATTGGTTAGTCATTTCCATTGAAAAAACGCTAGAGGATTGAAATGTCAAAAAAAACGTGTGGAAGCCTACATTTGACTAAAGAAAATTTGTTGGAAGAAGTTTTTCATTTTTTTTCAAAAAATTTTTTAATTGTGATTATTTAATGTTTGGTTTATACAGTACAACTGTTGAATATTTTTCTCTAAAACGTGAAGTTATACCAATTGCTTCTAAATCTTGACTGGAAGTAAAATAAGTATGATTCAGAGTAACCATCAAAGGAATTGGAACTATAGTAGGATCATGATCATGAGTTGGTGCTGTACTATTCAAAGGAGTATATCTTAAATGTGGAGGTATTGTTGGCGGATTTTTTTTTGTTTCAACAAAAACATGTTCTTCTTGACCAAAACCGTCATCTTGTTGATCCTCTTCTTTAAATTCTAAAATATCATCTTCTTGCATTTTAGAATCGTCTTTAATTTCTTTTTCTTTTTCTTTTTGTTGTCCGTTTTCTGTGACAACAATAACGTTATGAATATTTCCTGATTGGTCCAGTTTTTTTGGTTGATTTTGGTCAATTTTATAGAGGTCGTCAACAATAAACTGTTTTTTTAAAATTAAGAGCTTCTTACTTTATAGGTATGTTCTCCAGCAGGAATATTTAAAATAACAACAAACATTGGTTCTTTTTCATCAGGAATTAAATTCATTGGTATTTGTTCTTTCCAGTTATTGAAGGAACCAATTAACGAAACTTTAATTTTAATTTTTTTTTTTTTTTTCAAAAACCTTTTCTTCCGTTATATGGCCACTTGAACATTATAGGTATAGTTTTTCTATTTTCTTGATAAACTCCTGGTTCGTAATCGACGTATGTTTGATGCTTCTGTTCAGTCGGTTTTACGTTAGGAGAATTTCCCATTTGATTGGATAAAAAAAATTTTTTGATTCAATTTGAAAAACCACAATTTTCAGAATGGAAGAAATTTTTCTAAGAAAATAGTCTGGACACTCATAAGTATTTAGAAAATTATCCGGTTTTCATTGGATAATGAAAAAAATTTTGAATCGGAGTTACTCAACTCAACGAAAATTAAATGTTTGTGTTGTTGGAAGCGGTCCAAGTGGGTTCTACACAAGGTATTTATATTCACCTAAATTTTAATTCTGATAGCAAATATTTGTTAAAATCAGGCAGTAATGTTCATGTGACAATGATTGAAAAATTACCAACTCCGTATGGATTAGTTCGATGTAAAACAATTTAAAAAACTTAAAATTAGATGGTGTTGCTCCTGATCATCCTGAAGTTAAAAATGTCACAAATGAATTTGACCAAATAGCTCAACATGAAAATTTCACATTTTTAGGAAATGTAAAAATTGGAGATGATATCAAAATGAATTTATTGAAGAATTACTTTGATATGGTTTGCTTATGCTATGGATCTGGTTCAGAAAGAACTCTAAATATACCTGGTAATTTCATGATTTGAAAATCTTAATTTTTTAGGTGAGGATCAAATCATCAGCGCAAGAGAATTTGTAAATTGGTACAATGGATTACCAGATCGAAAGAATTTGGAAAATTCTTGGTTTAAAAAAAAAACTGAGCAATTTACAGAGTTATTACAAAAAACAAAAGAAGTTGTAATTATTGGTCAAGGAAATGTTGCTTTGGATGTTGGAAGAATACTTTGTAAACAACAATCAGATTTAAAACAATATGATGTTATAAATGAAGCTCTTGATTTATTGACCACATCTCCAATTGAAAAAGTATCCATTGTTGGAAGAAGAGGTCCTATTCAAGCAGCATGCACAGTAAACATAAAACCCATTTAATATCATAAAATAGACAAAAGAATTAAGAGAACTGACAAAAATGAACAATTTAAATGTTCACGCAGATCATTTAGAACTGGATGAAATTTCAAAAAAAGATTTAGTCACACAAGGAAGAACCAGAAAAAGATTTTTTGATTTATTGACATCACTTGAAGAAAAACCTGACTCTCCAAAAAGTTTAGATTTTCGATTTTTTTTGAATCCAGTTGAAGTAATTGGATCTCCATTAGAAGGAATCAAATTCGAAAAAACTAAATTGACTGAAGATCTAAAAACTGTAGGAACTGGAGAATATGTTACAATTCCATGCCAAATGGCATTTAGATCTGTTGGATATAAAAACCAACCAATGGATGAAGTTCCATTTGACAATGAAAAAGGAATCATACCAAATGAACAAGGAAGAGTAGGATCTAATATATATGTTTCAGGATGGTTAAAGAGAGGACCTGTAGGTGTCATTGCGACAAATGTAACAGATGCAAAAGAAACTTCTGAATGTATGATTCAAGATTCAATTAAATTGAGCGAATCAGAAGAAACTTTAGGAGGAAGAGCTTTTGAAACATATTTAACCACTAAAAATGTTGAATATGTGACTTTTGATCAATTCAAAAAAATTGATGATTTTGAAGTGGGAGAAGGAAAAAAATGTGGAAAGAGCAGAAATAAAATCACAGACATTGATGAAATGTTGAGCATTGCAAGAAAATAAAATCATTAATAAGAGTTCAAAATTTATTTATTATTCAACAAAATTTTGTTAATCGATTCTTCAATGATCATTGAAATTGCATCTCCAATTTCATCATCTTCAAAATTCCAATGAAGCACAATTTTACTATTTTCATGACTCAATTTGACAGATTTTATTTCAAAAATTCCATCATTTTCTTTTAGTTTGTAAGTTTTCAAAATTTCTGATCTAATCAATTCAACAGAATCAAACTTAACATTCAATGGAATTTCACGTTCAAATTTGAATTCAAGTGAATGTTTTTGTAAACCCAATTCTTTAGATCCTTCAAATGCATCAATTAAATAAGGCATTTCATTTTCCTTTGTCACTAAAATTCCTTCAATTTTCTTTTTTTTGTTCATTTCATCTAACACAAAAATGAGTCGTTAATCATCGGTTACTTGTTGTCAATGTTCTTTTCAATAATTTTGCTGATAGTTTAATATTTATATCAGGATCTTCATGAATTGTGATGGTGTGACCATTTGGAGGATCATAACATTGAATATTCAAATCTTTCTCAATAACATGTTTTAAAATTTGCATTTTACCCTTTTCTCCATGAACCATCATTATATTCTTTGGTTGACATTGATTTATTAAATCTAAAATTCCTTTAGCATCTGCATGAGCACTGAATGAAATTTTTGTCACATGACATTTTACATCAATGGTTGTGTGTTTATCAATTTGCATTTTCCCTTTTTTTTTTCGAAGTAAAGTATTACCAAACGTACCAACAACACAGTATCCAGGTAAAATCTAAAATTTTTAAATTATTCCAAATGAATTCTTACAACTGTATTTTTTTCACTTGTGCCCCATTTCTTGAAGACTTCCATTGACATACCTGCATGCAACATACCAGGTGTCGCAAAAAGTACACATGGACCCGGAAGATCGACCATTGATCGATCAAATGGTTGAATATGTTTAAAATCAAACATATTTCTTTCCACAAACGTTTTTTTGATTTTTTCATTTGTCCAATTGATAAATAACTTATAATAATAGTTGGCTTTTTCAACTAAACCTGCTGAAAAATAAATTGGTGTTTTAATGTTCATTCTTTCCCAATAGGTCTCCAAGAGAATACATAATTCTTGTGCTCTTCCAAGCGCAAAAACTGGAATCAATACTTTTCCACCATTTTCAATAGTTTTATGAATAGTTTGTAAAAATTCACGTTCTCTTGAATTTTTTGAATCTCTTACTGTGGTTGCATAAGTTGTTTCAGTGATGAATAATTCAGGTCGTAATCTATCAATAGAAGCTCTTCCTAAATGTCGATCAGGTGTCATATTATAATCTCCTGTATAAACAACAGATAATCCAGTGACTAAATCTTTCACATAGAAAAGAGCTGCTCCTAAAACATGTCCAGCATAATAAGGCCTGATTTCAAGTTCTCCATCAATAATAATGGTTTGATGTAAATTCAAAGCTGTTACTTTTTTCATACAGTTTTTAATATCTTGACTTGAAAAAAGTTCTTTTTCATCTTTTCCTTGAAAGTCAACAACAACTTTTCGAAAATCTTCAAGTAAAATTGGAGCAATAGCTTTTGTTGGATATGTCATTAAAATAGGACCATCATAACCACATGTTTCACTGAAAAAAGGTAAAGCACCACAATGGTCTAAATGACTGATTTTTTTAATTGAATTTTTTTTTTTTTTTTTACAAGTGAGATATAATGACACAGTCAATTGCTTCATTAAAATTATCGGTTCTTGATATGTAATTAAAATCAGGAAATCTTCTACTGTCTTGATATCCCATGTGCATTCCACAATCGAACATTATATTTTTCTGAAAATTTTAATTTTTTTTTCTTTTTTTACAGAACCAATACTAACAATGATACATGAGCGACCAACATCTTGTCCAGCTCCTAAAGGTACTAAATTTTTTTAATTTTTCATTTTTTCTCACCTGCTTTGATCATTGGTTTGAAGTAACAAAAATTCTAATTGGTCATTTTTTTTTAACACAAAATTTCTTTATTAGAGGATATTACATCCAAAATTATTTAATTTATCTTCATATAATTGTTTTTCATCGGTATTTCCGGTTTTTTCAAAACATACCAAAAGATCTTTAATTGCTTTTTTGTAAATTGATCCAATCATTTTGTCATTGGTTTCAAAAGCTTTAATCAAGACTTTTAATACTGGAATTGCTTCTTTATATTGTTCTTTTGTGATATAATATTCCGATAAAATTCTATTGATTTTAATTTTATCACCAACAGCAAAATAAAATAAATCATTCATTGAATCAACATCATCTTGTTCTTTGTATAATTTCATCAAATCTTCTTCGAATCCTGAAATATCAAATGTCTCTGTTTTATACAAATAAGTATCTCTCAAAAATTCATGGTATTCTGTTAGACTTTCAGTCAATTTTTTTTTATCATTTTTTTTTCTGTAGATGGCATTCCATAATTCATAATGTAGAGCTCTTCTATCATTTCTGATATCTGAAGGTAAATCCTTGAGTTCATCTTGTGTAATTGTGCTGAGGGTTTTTTCAGCTTCTTCAATTTTGTCAAATGCAGCACATAACTGAGCAAATGACAATATATAAAAAATTTCTACTTCTTTCAATTTTGTTTCTTTGCCATAATCAATTACAAATTGATGTAATTTTGAAGAGCTTTCAAAATCTTGTTTTGTTTCTTCAATGTACATGAGTGATTTGATAGACTTGTAAATATTATCCACCAATATTTTTTCATCTTCTTCTGGAGCTAATTTTTTCAATTCTTTTTTGATAATGTTCAAATTCCTTTCAACAGTAGCTTTACACTCATCAAATTTATCTAAATGAAATTGACATGCTGAAATATGAGCTAAGAAAATGGTTGTATCAACATCTCCATTTTCGTCTTCTTTTAAACTTATTGCTTTTTCAAATATTTTTTCTGCTTCTTCAAAATCATATAAACTTAAATAATTATGACCTATTTGTTCATAAATAAAAAAAATTAAATCTTTAATTTCGGCATTTAAAGGATCATTAAAAATTTTTTTGGTTGCAATATCTAATGAATAACCTAACAAAGTGATGGATTTTCCGAAATCACCTTTTTGTTTAAAATCTTCAGATAAATGAAATAATAATGGTATTGTATGAAAATCATCATCAGTTTCAAAATGGTCTAAAAGTTCTGGTAAGATATCTGTTTCATTATTATTTTGCATTACTTCTGATTGGAGTTTTTGGTAGAAATTGAAAATTTTTAAAAAACTGTGATGTTCTTTTGGTGTTTTATCAGCTATTCTTGGAAAAATATGTTTTGCATCCACGAACTTATTTTGTTGAAGGTATAAAATTGCTTTTCCTTTTAACATGGATAATTCATCACGTGGTTGTGGAAGTGAAAATGATTTTGATGAGATATTTGGTATGGCTATTTTACTTTTTTCAAAATCTTTTTTTGTCCAATTTTTTGAACTTTTCTTCACACCTTTGGTGAAGTAATTCATGATTTGTGGAATATTTTTGGACCAATGAAATGATGTCCAGTTCAGTTTTTGTTGTTGAAACAAACTGGAAAACAGAAAACTCAAAAGCTGAAGAAATCTATGAATTCATCAAAATTGATGAAAAAGAACAAAAACCAAACAACATTTTGAGTTTAAAAGAAGACAAAGAAAGATGCAAAATAATTTTAACATTGAAAGAATCAAAAACATCTTTTTTTCAAGTAGATTGTATAAAAATATATAGCAATTCAAAAACTATTGAGATATATTCTGGTGATGATGAATATGTTGAAACCAAAAAAGCACATGAAATCGAAGCAGAAACAAAATTGTTTGTGACTGAATTTTCAAAAATTACGAAGCCATTTAAAAAAATAACATTTAAGGTTTGATTATTTTTCAATTAACTTTTTACAGTTTTTTTCTATTCAAGGTAAAATTGAATTTCTTTTGGGAGGTATTTTTTTGGAAGGAAAAATGATTGAAGACACAGTAAAAAAACATATACCCAGAAAATTAGAAAATAATGATTTTGATATGAAAAATATTCAGTCTATGCTTTCAAATTTAAATATTCAAAATGTTTCAACCAGTTCCTTGAGTGACCCAATGACAAAATCACTTCTGACATCTTTGATGAATCCTAAGGATGTAAATAATTCCATGGATAAAGTTGCAACTCCAAAATTAAATGAGAATCAAATGAATGAAATCAAAAATTACATTGATTCCAAATTTGAAGATATGAAAAAATACGTTGATGAAAAAATTGATAAGAATTTTAAAACTATAAATAAATAAATTAATTTTGAGCACTTCTTTTTTTAATCCAATAAAAAAGCACCATAAATCAACCAATCGTCTTTTTGTGTTGTTGTTTCACCATAAATGAGCAAACAAGAGAAAAACACGAACAAACCTGGTATATTTTTCACAGCTACACCAAAATCATCAGCTATGACAAAAGAACCACGAACACCTGAAAAAATAAATAAAAAACCACCTTCAGATCTTACATCACTTTCTCTGGACTTGAAATCAAGAAATGGATCACGTTCAACAAACTCATCACCTATAGACGGTAAAAGAATCCGTCCAGTGACACTTGTTTCTGGCGAAAATACAACAGTTGAAAGAAACAAATCTTTTAATTATTCACCAACCACAAGCGGATCCTCTGGAAGTGGAAATAACGAAAAACCGGGTTGGGATAAAGGGAAAGTAGGAAGAGCACTTTCATTTTCAAGAAGAGATTCTATGAATTTTGATTTACAACAACAAC
Source organism: Neovahlkampfia damariscottae (assembly GCA_016618085.1). Taxonomy (NCBI): domain Eukaryota; phylum Heterolobosea; class Selenaionea; order Neovahlkampfiida; family Neovahlkampfiidae; genus Neovahlkampfia; species Neovahlkampfia damariscottae. The sequence goes on along the minus strand of JABLTG010000015.1, from coordinate 73,099 downwards.
AACAGGCAGCCAACGAAAAAGCTGTACAACTCAGAGAACAAGTAAGAACAATTTTAATTAAAAAATTTTTTGGAGGCTGTAAAAGATGCGAAAGATTTTATAAAAGAGATAAAATTAACAAAAAAACCACCAAAAAGTATCGTGTTTACTTTATTGTTTAATTTTTTAAGCAAATGAAAATTTCCAGTTTTTCAAAGACAATGAAACTGATTTGATTAGAATAGCAACTCGAATACAATTGGCTACTATTGAAGAATTAAAAAATGGAGAATCAAGACTTATAATGTCTGAATTACAGAAATTGAATAGAGTGACTGAAAAATTAAAAATAGTCGATAGTTTTGTTAAAGAATCACGAAAAAACATCAGAAAATTAATTTTCATATTCGCAAGGTAATTTATTAACACAATAATTTTTCAAAAGAGTTTCGCGTTTATTTGAATTTGTCAGACAAACAACCAATCAACAGATTGAAAAAATTGAAAAAAAACCAACACTAACACTTCAACAAGAAAAAGAAAAAATAGCAAAATTACTGGCAAAACGACAATCACAAGATAATTTAATACTATGTAGAATTTGTGAAGAGTTAATTCATTCAAAGAGTTTTGAAGAACATTCTAAAACATGTGCTATTCGTTTAAAAGTTGATGCCAAATGTGTTGAATGTGATGATACGCTTAAAAAAGTTGTACAAGGGATCAAAAAGAAAAACAAAGATTCCTTTGGTTCCATTGGTTCAATGAACTCAAAAGACACAGCAATCATGAAAGATCTTGAAAATATATTGGCAAATGCTTTAGATTTACCATATTCCAATAAATCAGTCATTGAATTCGAAGCTTTGTTCAAAAAAATTCAAGAGATAAAAAAGGAAATTCTAAATTATGTCAGTAAGATGATTGGATAATTAAAAATTCAACAGTTACTCAATATGTCACAAGGGGTGAAAGTTTAATTAAAAGAAAATTGAATTTAATTCAAGAAAGAGTTAAATTTGGTGGTTTTACAGGTCCACCAAAAAAAAAATCAAAAATGAGAATCACAGATTTTGATATTATAAAACCAATCAGTAAAGGTGCTTATGGACGTGTATTCTTGGTAAAAAAGAAAAAAACACAGGGTAATTTTTTTTTTTATATATTAAATATTAGACATTTTTGCAATGAAAGTGTTACAAAAAGTAGAAGTTGTTAAAAAGAAAGAATATGATAGAATTTTAGCAGAAAAGAATATTATGGCAACTTTTAATAATGACTTTATTGTAAAAATGTATTACTCTTTCCAAGGAAAAGAATATTTGTATTTAGTAATGGAATATTTAAATGGAGGAGATTTGTATTCTTTGTTGAGTAAATATGGATATTTAGAAGAAGATTGGGTCAGAAAATACACTGCTGAAATTTTAATGGCTTTAGAATTTCTTCATAGTGAAAAAATAGTTCATCGTGATCTCAAACCTGACAACATATTAATTGGTATTTCAAGACATACATTAACATAAACAGACAAATATGGTCATTTGAAATTGACAGATTTTGGTTTATCAGAAGTTGGTTTATATGGAAATGATTATTTATTGGCTGAAGTTAAACCACGTGAATCTTTGAAAAGAGAACCAAGTATAATATTAACTGAAGAAAAATTAGATATGATAAAAAGAGAAAGTGTTGCAAGTGAAAGAAGATCATCATCATGTGATCAACCATCACTTGGATCACCAGAACAAACATCAGAAGAGGATGATCAAGTTTTTGGAACACCTGATTATTTAGCTCCTGAATTGTTATTAGGTACAGATCATAGTTACTCTGTAGACATTTGGGCATTTGGTGTTGTACTTTTTGAATTATTAACTGGTTGTCCACCTTGTAAGAAATTCCAAATTTTGTTGACTAAAATTTAAAAGTTAATGATGACACTGCTGATTCTATTTTTGATAATATTTTATCATTAGATATTCCTTGGCCGGATAAAGGTGTACTTTCTGATGAAGTGGTTGATTTGATTTCAAAATTGTTAGTTTTAGATCCTGAAGAACGTTTGACAATTCCTCAAATCAAAAAACATCCATTTTATAAATCAATCAATTGGGATGAATTATTGAATGAAGAAGCTTTTTATATTCCACCAACTAAAGGTGATGATCTTGATACAAGTAATTTTGATGAAAGACAATCTTTGTATCCTGTTGAAAATGATCCAAGTTTAATGAAAGATGTTCAAATTGAAGGAACTTCACCACTTCCTCATAGTGATTCTTTTGCAACTGTTTCAGTTGATGCTTTAAAACAAATTAATTTAAGTGAATTTAATAAAAAGAAAAAATAAAATTGCTTTCTCAAAAAGATAAGAAAATTGTTATTCAAACATCATTGTGCCACCTGAAAGAAACAGGATGCTCTTTTATTAAAATGATAAAATGTAATTTTTATTAGTATCATTTAGCATTTTGATCAATGATGCCAACAAGAGTAGTATAATTTCCAATATATTCTCCAAATGTTTTTTCGAATAAAAAATTTCCTTTTTCATCAAAAACAATTATGGAGGTAACACAATTCACTCCAGCAATTTCTTGTTGATAGAAATAAACTTGCGAATCAATAGGAACTTGACAATCTTTGATTTCTTTGAATACACCATAAAATGCTGCTGCATTTGAAGATAAACCTAACACATTTTTCATTCCTTGTCCCAATGGAGACCAACCAACAACAGATGTAAATATTAAATTAGCAAGAAAATTTTGTATATTTTCTTTTCGTTCATGTTGATTTAAACTTTTGTTAGCTTCTTTCACATAAGCTTCTGTTTCTTTGGTGTATTGAAATTTCCAACCTTCAACTCTTGACAACAGATTCACGGAACTGAATTTTTTTGGTGTTGATGGAATTTTGTCAAGATGCGGAATTCTAATCCCACGATGATCACCAAGAATATGAAAATTAAATGGTTGAACCTTCATGTTTTCATTGGAGACTTTGAGAATGACACCACCAACTGATCCAGCATGGGTAGTGGTAAACTTTGAAATACTGAAACCTTTGAGAGCATCTTGATTTTCATCAAATTGTGGACACATTTGAAAATCATCTGGATTTCCATGCACTCTTCTGTAGTTGTAATAGTGAAAACTACCATCATGCATTGGATGTTTGGTAATTACTCCTGAATTTCCAGTTTGATCTTTAGCATTCCAAAGGGTAATTTCTACATTTTCGTATTTGAAATTTGAAGTATTCTTATTTGGAACTACATTTTTAACTTTCTCCTTTTGATATGGAATTTTATTTTGAATAATAAATTTTGCAAGCTCTTGGGCAATAAAAACTTTTCTAAGAAGAGAATAAGCATGTTGAGGATCCTTTTTTGTGATATTTTCAACTTCTTTTTCATAATATTCCATCAACTTCTTTTGAAGATTGTGAATTGGAATTAAAACACCTTCTTTAGTTTTCATGTCGAATTCAATTTCCCATTTAACATCTGAAACATAAATACTATTTTCAAATTTTTCATAAACAATTTCTTTTGGTTTGATTCTGATTCGACTTACTCTTGGTGAGTATTGTACTTTAATTGAGTCACCTGATTTTAAGTTGGTCATAGATTCAAGGAATTGAGTTCCATAAGTCATATTGGTTAAATGTTTCAAATTTTGTTTCAATAAATCATCAGCTGTTCGTAAGATCCAACCACAAGAAGTTTGAGAGCAAATTTCTGGAGTCCACACAGGTTTAACAAGTTCTTCATTAGTTGATTTTATAGTACCAGCATGGTCATATGAAAAAGATACTTCATTTGAATTGGAAGTTTGAAGAATTGTAAGCATTTCGTCAAGGTAAATTATATCTGTACCTTGTTCTTCAAGTGAGAGTAAAGTTTGAAATTTATTTTCTGAGAATGTGATACCTGCAATAGACATTTTTGAGATTTGAAAAAATTACAAATTCTCTACTTTTAAAGCTTCATGTTGATGTGTGAATTAGTTTGATTGGATAAACTTTATTCCACCAATGAATCGATTCACACCTAAATTGAAACTTGATCTTGTTTTTGAGTATTCAGGTATTCTTACTTTGAAATAGCATAAATAAGCATAAGTATTTTTAATTTGATTTGTGAAGGTGATCATTTTTAAACTCCTTATTCTAGAAATAGTGGGTTGAAAACAGCAAAAAATAATGGATTTTCCTGAAGTTTATGGATAAAACTCTGCAAGATAAATGTATTGGAAAAAATTTGCTTAAAAAACAACGTGTATAAAATTTAATCAATGAATTTAAATGGGAATAAACATTTTAACACGGGAAAATCGTCGACAACAGTGTCCCATTCCTCCAAGAATTGATCCCAACTAATGTTTTTTGTTTTTTGTTTCAATTTTATTGGAATCTTTATTTGATCCAATTGTGGGTACTCCTTGAATTCCATCATCTTTTTCACGATTTTTATCAAATTATTGAATTTAGTATCATCATTGATTGATTTCTGGTATTGTGAAGAATTACTGTCAATTTCAGTTGTTCCAAATATATTGATGAAATCTGCATGAAATCTTTTCATTTTTTCATATTTTTCTTCATCAGATCTTGGCCTTTTTTGACTGAAGTAAGTTTCCATATCATTGAAATAATTTATGGATAAATCATAAATTTCTAGATATTCATGGAGTTCTCTTAAAGCTTTAAGAGCTTCTTTGTTCTTTTGATCAAATTCAATATAATCAGGGGTCTTCAATTCATCATTTAAAGTTGATGTTGCAATCAATACTTCAGTACCTGAAGCGATATTCAAATTTCCAGTACAATTTGGTTCATTTAAGTTTTTTGAAGTTTCTTTATCACCTTCTGAGTTTTGTGAAGTTTCTGTTTCGATTGTTGTTGATCTTTTTTCTAAATTTTTGATGTCATTTCTCAAGGCTGACTTAAAATTTATTGGAGCATCTTTACGCACTTTTGGAAGTTGTTTTCCATCTTTGATACTTTCTAGGTGAATAGCATACAACAAATCCATTGTAACATCATCTGATAAATCTTCAGGAATATTATAATTTTTCTCATTGATAAAAAATTTTTTCAAAGATTTACATATTCTTTCAACCGAAATATCTTCTTTTTCTTTCAACTCTCCAACATGGTTCAATAAATATTCAAATATTTCATTCATTTGATCAGAATTGTTCCATTTATTGTGTGGGCCTTGTTTACTGAGTTGTTTTAGGTTTTTTGTATTGTGGAGATAATTAAATACAATTGTAGAAATTCTTTTTGAACAATTACATAACAATAAAGCAACTTCAATTGGTTTTGATGTGTAAATTCTCAAAAAATCTTCAGGTTTGTGATGTTCTGCATCCATATTGTATTTTGAAAGTATATCTTGAATTTCTTCTTGAAACATTTGTTTGTGAAGCATGTCTTCCTCTGAAAGAAATGATTCCAACCAACATGAAGGCAACATTTTTCTAAAGTTGATGATTGGTAGTTTTTTTCTAAAATTAGAATAGAAATGAGCAACAATTTCAATTTTTGTTTAATAAATATCTCTCTTGTCCAATTATATTGCGATTAGATTTGAACATCAAAATGGATGAACTGGACAGACTTGTTTTTATTTTGAAATTCAACAAATTCAACAACGACAAAAATGCAATGAAAGTTCTGGAATTGCTTTCTGAAACACCAGAGTCACAAATTCCCGTATTTTCAATTTTTTCTTTTTAATTTTTTATTCAGTTGGAAACATTTGAAGTTTCTGAAGACACTTGGTATACTCCGGCACTATTTAGAATCTTTTTTGTATTAAAAATTGAAATTGAGAATGGGATTTTGAAATTTAATGGAAACAAAGAAATTAAAAAAAAATTGAAGAAAAATATTTCAGAAGTTTGAAAAAAATGATTAAACACAGAACTTAGAAATTGGAAGTCAAGAATATATTTGATCAGTGTGACTTCACAGATGGATATACTTTCATGTTTGCAGGAGATTTGGCATTTCACAAGAAGTGTTGTTCAAATGTTGATAAAACAAAAACTTTAGAAGGAGCCATGGGTTTTTATTTAGAATCGATGAAATACTTTGATCATTTCTCATGGGAATATACTCAATTATTGATAAAAATTGGAAATTGTTGCAATTTACTTGGAAAAACTTCTGAAGGATACAATTACTTTGAAAAAACAAAAGAGAAAGCAAATCAAATTGAATTTATTTTTGGAAAGGATGCTTCAAACATTATTCTATCTATTGGTTTGTTGGGTCAATCTTTTTCGAATAATTGCCCAGTTTTATGTAATATGGCTTTAGAGTTGTTTCAAATTATACCTAATTGTACAAACAGGATTTCAAACTGTCACTTTCACTTAGCATTGATTTTTGAATCTTTAGGAAATTATACAACAGCATTAGATCATTTATTTAGATCATTAACTGAAGAAAATAAGGCAGATATATATTTCATGATTGGAAAACTTTATTTAAAATTAGGAAATGATATATTGGCAGATAAATATTTCATTATAGCAACAAAGATCACTCAAATCAACAAAAATTTGATGGAACTGACTGCAAACATTTTGGAACAACGTGCTGCACTTTATTATCGATATGAAGATTATGAAAACGGATTGATTGCATTAGTTACTAGTAAATCAATATATCAGGATTTAGACAATCCTTTATATATAATATCACCGATATTCTATGATGGTATTTTTTCAATTCATTTAGGTGACTGGAAAAATGCTGAAATATTGTTTAAAAAAATCTTGTATATTTTTGAACAATATCCTTGTGGTTTACAGTACCAGTATCAAGCTGTTATTGGCTTGGCAATTTCAATGGAAAAACAAAATGAACTGAACATGTCACTAAAGTATTTTTTGGAAGCATTGAGCCTCCTGTCAAATAAATTAGAACAACAAAGAGTATTCGTCGACATTGGGAGAATATATTTTAAATTGGAAGATTATGAAAATTCTCTTGAATATCTCAACAAGATTAATCTTTCAGATTTTTTGGTTCCAAGAAAAAATCAAATTCAGTTGAATGATTTATTTTACGACAATTTTGCATTGAAACTTGAGATATATTCAAAATGCAAAGATAAATCATTACAAGTCTTGAAAGATAATATTGGTACTGCAATGTTTTCCAATCTTGGTAATACAGCAATGAGAGGATTGTGTGTTATTTACAGAATAAATTATATTGACGGATTAGAAAACAAAAATTTGATGATCTGGGTCGTCAAAAATAATGAAGTTTTAGATTTTATTATTATCAAAATGCCTGTTGATAAAACAGTAGCAGAAGAAAAAGCAAAGAAGGCAATGAACGCTTTTCGGAGAGTGAAAGAGCTGAGTTTAAACAATTATGATTTCTGGACATTCGATAAATTAAATAAAAAAAAATTGTATTCAAGTTCAAATTCAACAAAAAATTATGCATCAGACAGTAATATTGATGAATTTAGCATTCAAGCAGAAAATGTGTTGGGTTTAGTTGACAAAGATTACAAGAAGAAATATTGGCAAGAATTCAATGAAAAAACAAAAATTGATGAATTAGAGAACTATCCTATCACAAAAACTAATGAATTGTATGAGCATCTTTATGAATTTTTATTATCTCCAATTGAAAAATATTTCAAACAAGAAAAGTGCATTTCAATCCTTCCACATGAAAGTATTTGCAATGTTCCATTTTCAGCACTGAAAAAAAAGAATTCAAATGAATTCTTAATAGATATTGTACCTAAAATTCATCTCATTCCAAATTTCAATATCGACATTCTTGTAAACAAATATTTAGATCAAAAGAAAAAAAGTATTAGATTTTTATTGATTGGTGTGGATAACTTGAAAGATATGGAAAACGGAAATATTTTTTGTGAAAAAGAAGTTGATGAAATTGAAAAAATATTACTACAAAAATATTCCAAAGATCAAATAGTTTCAATCAAAGGAAAAGATTGCACAAAACCAAAAATATTAAAAAAAATAGTTGAAGAACCTTGGACAGTGATTCATTTTTCCTGTCATTCAAAAAATCATTCATCAAAGAACTCAAAATCTTCTGGAGTGATGCAATTATTTCAAGAAAATTTAGAAAGTGATGAACACCTTTTTAATTCTGATGAATTGGAAGAAAATGGAATTGAACTCAGTGATACACAACTAGTATGTTTAAGTTCTTGTGAGTCATCTCTAGGCACATTTACCTTGTCTGAAGGAAATATTGGATTCATGTATCAACTTCAAAAAATTGGAGTTACAAATGTCATTGGAAGTCTTTGGAGTGTTGATTCGGCAACCACACTGAAATTTATGAAAAATTTTTATGAAGTAAGTTGAATTTAGAATTAATTAATCACATAGAAATTAACCATAGAAGTCAAAGGTTCCATCCCAAATTCATTGAATTATTCAATGAAAAAAATCCGATCTGATAAGAGTATTAAATATCTATCCACATATCATTGGGCTCCATTTGTTTATCAAGGGGTTGATTATGAATAAAATCTTTGTTTCAACAAAACAGAATTTTACTTTAATATATTGATTAATTAACTAGTGAATAACCTTTAATTTTCATGTGGAGCAACAACAGAAATTCTTATGACGATCAGAGATTGTTATTTTGTTTGTCCACAAAAAATGATTTGATCAATTTTTAAAATCATCAAAATTGTTTCAATAGATAATTCTATGATTGATATCTTTGAATCTACATAATCCATTATGCCATTTTCCAAAGTATCCATTAACTTTTTTTTTGTTGCATTTACTCCAATCATTTTTGAATTTGAAGTTTCCTTTAATATGTTCATGTTTTCGTAAATATTCAATCCACAACTCTCTAATAATAATTTAGGAACAATTAAAAACATCTTTGCAAAATTGAAAATAATTTCATCTTCTTTATCATTTGAGAAATTTCTCAAATTTTTGTAGAGTGCTATTTCAATTGCTCCACCACCTGATACGACCAATTCACTGGAATTCAGGATCAGTTTGATGCAGTAATCAATCACTCTCTGTGCTATTTTTTAAGAAATTAATATATTATGTTTATTTTACCTTCTTCTTGTGAACTGAATGAAGCAGCTTTCACCAAAATTGTTGAAATTTTTTGTTGAGAAAAATTTAAAATGAAATGATTTTTATCATAATACTTCATATTTTGACATGTAAATATGTCTAATATTTTCAATGATCTGCTTATTGGAAGTTGAAATTTGTGTGAAATTTTTTCAATTACTTCTTCATCAATATGTTCAAAAATCAGAACATTTTGGTTTGTGAAACTACATTCTTCATACGGAAATTCTCTTGTACATAATATCACATCAGCTTCTATTTCAATTAATTCATCTTGTAGAGCAATAAAATCACTATTTTCGAATTGTAAATGAGTTGAAGATTTAAACATTGGAATGTTTACAAAAGCTATTTTGGCATCTTTTCTAGCTTCAAAATAATCAATATCTTTATGATATAATAAATATCCTTCAATCAATTCAGACTCTTTTAAATTTCCATTCAAACTCATAACTTCAATATTCTCCTGAATTTGAGACTCTTTTACAGCGTCAAGCATCAATTTTGTGAATAAATCAATTTCATATCGTATTTGTTTTGAAATTAATACTGTTTTAATTGCGTTTAACAAAATTTCTTGATTCAACTTTTTTGAGTTTTCCTTCAAAAATTTTATGGACATTTGCTTTGCTTGGTGAAACTTTTTTGAAATTTCTTCGATTGAATAATTTTCTTTATGAACCAATTCATAACTTATTTTTAACAATTCTGATGAGTATAACATTGCAGTTGTGGTTCCATCACCAAATTTTTTGGATTGAGTTGAACTTAAGTCTACAAATAACTTGGCGCATGGATGTTGGATTTTTAGACATTTTACTATAGTAGCTCCTATTATTTTTTAAAAGAAAAAACAAAAAAATTACCATCATTTGATAAAAAAACTTCTGAATCTTTATCTTGAAATAATTTATCAGAAGAATTTGGTCCAAATGAAGTTGAAATTATTTTTTGAAGTTCTATTATTGAATTAAGGTTGGATTTCAATGTTTGTGAAGAATCAAAAACAACACCTCCGTTCTGTAAATCGATTTGGTTCTGACCAATCATTTTTGTTGAACAATGAAAATCGACAAATTTATCTCGAAAAAGAATTTTTTTCTTTATTTATCTCCAATTTATCATTTCAATGATTGTATTGTTAAAAAAACTGCAGTGAATTGAACCTCATTTAAAAACTAATCAACATCAAACGAAGATCAATTCGTGAAAAGAACAAAAATGATATCAATTTGAAGCTAAACCCAACCGACACACAAAGGCCACTTCAAATCCGACAACATCAAAATTTCTTTCAAAAAAAGAACCAATTTTAAGTGAATCTTGGCCAATCAATGAGTTCAGTTTTTTTCTCCGAATTTATCCGATGGTCATTGACGACAGTGTAAATGCTCACAGTTCAAATGAACAATTATATGATTACTTCACAAAGAATGTTTGTAATGAAACAACAGACAGAGGACAATACAGACTAATGGTTTCTTGGATTTTCTTAATTTTATCAATTTACACAACAGTGACGTACAAAATAGGCTACATTTATCCATTCCACAAATTTATCAACTTTTTCTTTCTAGGAGTCTGCTTCACACAATATCTACAAGGAAAAATGGGTATTTGAGGTGCAGGTAAAATCAACAGAAAATTAATCAAAATTTTAGGAGTTTTAGGACAAGCACACAAAACAAATCATACTAAATTTGTTATTGAAGATTCTGAATTCAGATGGAAAATTATCAAAAAAACTTGGTCAATTTTAATTGGGTGTGGATTGTTGAGTGCATTGCTCACTCATTTTTTATTGTAAATTTTAAAAACAAAATTTCATGAATGAAGAATAAATTTGAAAGTTCAAATTGAATAAATTTATTTGGAAAATGAAAATTTATGTTCATCCAATCATTTTCTTTTTTATGTTTTTGTTCAACTGGTTCCGTGGTGTAAACAAGCAAAATGAAAAGGTTTCTGGAGGTTGTTTTAATGAAATAGAAGAATATCAATTGAATCTTGAACATCAAAATATCACCAGGATTTGCTTACCACGAAATAACGAGGAAAACATTTTAATTTTCCAAAGTGAAAAATTGACACTCTCTTATTCATTAGAAAATTATAAAACCAAAATAATCAAAAAAGACACAAGAAAAATATATTATACTTTAATTTCAGATGATATGAGATTTTTAATTCATCTTCTGGATACTAATGATTTATGTTGTCTTATCTCAATTTTTGATTTGAAGGAAGAAAAATTTGATCATTTTGAATTGGATTGTGGATACTATATTAAAAGAATTTCCTATTATCAAGACAATATTTATATTTTTCTGCAAGATGGAAGCATTTTGAGATATCATTTGAAAAAGAAATTATTGTTTTCAACAACAATTGACTTGTTCACTAAATTGAAACTTAGATTAGTTGATTCAAAAATAGAAGGAGGATTTCTAATATGTTGTTACAAAGAATCTGATATTTTAGGCAGCAAATGGATGTTGATTTCTTTGAAAAATTTAGAATTTAAAGTGATGAAATTCCCATGCCTAGATGATATTTTTGACGTTGTAATATCAAAAAATGGTATGTTTGCAGCTTCTTCATCTCATGAATCATTTGATTTTTTTGAAATTGATGGAAATAATTTGCGATTTCAATTTCGACATGTTTTTGATTTTCAAATTTTTAAAATACAATTTTCTCATACTGGAAATGAGATATTTATCATTGATCATGACGTCAGAATGTTGTATTGCTTTTCCATCAAATTCAGAGAAATATTATTTTCCTTTGATTTGGGTATGAATTTTGTTGCTGGTGAATCCACGGATCAGTTGATTGTGACACCCACTAAAATTATTTTAGATATATTTGTGCAATCATCAGAAGCAAGAGTATTCAATTATAAAATTTTTTTGGATCTCAGAGATCAACAGATATGGTCAATGAAAAATTTGACAAATTTGAAGTTCAAATTTCGTTGAATTATTGAAACAAAGAAACTGCGATAAATCATTCATTGTATAACAGTCTTATTGCTAAATATTGCAAATTAATTATAAAAGTTTCTTTATTGTTCTTTGAAGCTTTACACAATCTTCTGATGGTTTTTCACAACTCAATTTATTCAAAGTAAAACCTAAATCTTTGACGAGTTCAATTGAAACCTTGTTGTTTTTTAATAACCTAAATAATGCAAGAAGCATTTTGAAAACAACATCATTGCTTTTTTCTGAAGGAACAAATTCAATGATTGAACAAATTAATTGAGTTTCAGCATCTCCATTATCTTTTGGTGAATATAAACTCAAGTTAGAAGCGAGTGAAGCACCAGTAACTCTTATACTTTCTTTTTCATGTTCAAATGATTCTGTAATCATGTCTACCACAGTGTTGAAATTTTCTTCTTTCAAGATATATTTGATTGTTGATTGTTCATTTGCCATATTACAACAAATTCTTAAAATCATTAATTGAGATGTCATTGGCATTTTAGGTTTGATTTGTTTGAAGATTAATTCCAAAAGAGAATCTCAAAAAAAGTGAATTCTGTCTTTTTTTTCTTACCTTGGTTTTCTAATAAACAATAATTCAAAAAATCTGAATTCAAGAGTCCTAATCTACAAAGATCCAATACAGGAAAAATATCCTTTTCTGACAAATTTTTCAATAAAAATTCTGTGAAAAATATGAGAATCTAAAAATTCTTACTGAACAAAGCAACAACTTTTTTGATGTCAGATAATGAATTTTTTTCATTTTTAAGGAAATTTTCAACCAAATCTAACACTTGTAAATCTTCTTTTGTCAAATTCAAATTAACAATCAAAGTTTTAAGTTTCCTTAAAAATGTGAAAAATAAAAATTTTCATACTTGATAATTTGAGATACTTGAGCTGCTTTAAATGTATAAACTGTTTTATTTGAGTCAGAATATAAATTATCTTCAACTTTTACAGTTTCTTGTTTTTGAAAATTTTGAGGTTGGAAATTTTGTTGAAGTTCTTGAAAATTTCCAGAACCTGAACCACCCATCATTTGGTCAAAATAACCTCTCATCATACTTCCAATAGGAGTTGAAAAGAAATCATTTGGCAAATTCAAAATATCTTAAAAATTTAGAAATAATCACAAACTTACGTGATGGAATTCCTTCTGAAATTAAAAAATTTGAGCAATCATCTGTGAAGTTATTACAATTATTTTCTATTAAATTATACGTATCAGCTCTAAATTTTGATTGTCCAATTTTCATTAAAAAGACTTCAAATTCTGATTGTGATTTTTTAGTTGTTCCAAGAGTGACTTTTTCAACTGGTTGGCCCTTTTAAAGTTTGAGTTACAAAAATTTCTTTTACAAATGGTGTTGTTCCAGGTGCCATTTTGTTTACACCTCCTCCGTAGAAGTATTCATTACCGAATACAACTATTCCAGTGTGCCAAATTCCATCAAATTGTTGACCTAGAAAACCCATTGAGAGGTTTTTTGCTAAGCCTTGACTCAAGTCATACACATAGAGTTCAACCTTGGACATTTAAAAATTCTAAATTTAAAACACAATCCGATTGGATAATTATTAAGCATCAAAAACGTTCATTTTCAAGGAATCCAAATAAATTGTGGTATATCTTTATTTTTTGTCTAAATTTGCTCCAAATGCTTCATTTTTGAACATAAACTGTTTGTACTCCCAAGTCCACATAAATCGTGAATTTGTGTCCAACAAATTAGACACAACAACTGATTTAACTTCAGAAAACAAGTTTTCATCCAATTTTCCTTTTTGTATCTTTTCTTTCAAACCAACAAGAAGAGTACCTGGAACGTTAACTTCAAGCTCAGAACTGGCACCATTGAAATATAAATTCATCATTTCATTCGCTTTTTCTGAATTTACATTTTTTTCAAATTCAATGATATCATCATAACAAGCTAAATTTTCAGTGGACCATTCTGATTTTGCAAATTCATTGAACATTTCATGAAATTCCAAGTTTTCCAAAAGTGTTTCAATCAGATAACCTTTTTTCTTTTTTCTAAATAATCTGATGATTAAATTAATGATAGTCATTAATAATGGAAAACCAGATTGAAAGAAAAAAACGGTGAAATCCAAAATGAATCCAAAGATTAAACCTGCCAAGTTTGGTATATTAGGAACAGATAATTGAATTATAGTGATGATGATAAATGTCCAAGCAGATACTCCTAACCCAAAAATATAATATTCTGTTCTGAAATAGTACGCATCATATTTCCAAAATAGATTACAAATTCCCCATTTGGAAAATATTCTTTTGATATTGCTGAGGATATCAAAAATGAAAAATGTTGAGCATAATCCAATAATAACTACGTATAATGAAATTGCAATTGGTGGAGTCACACCTTGTAAATTTGTTTCGCACTTGAATCCAACAACCAATCCAATATCAATGCAGATAAAAATGAAAATAAATAAAATCCAAATGATAAATGTAACTACTGGATGTATTGAATATTTGAGAAAAATCAAAAATACGTTCTTTTGACTCTTTTTGGTTTTTGAAACTTGTTGTTTTCTGTTGTTCAAATTTGCAATCACCACGTATCGGAGCATTGACAATGCAATTAAGAAAAATCCTGAAAAAGTCAATGGAATAAATATGAAATAATTGTAATAGCAAGTAAATTCAAAATGCTCAATTTGTCCAAAATGATTATAATGAAAAAAACTGCTGAAGAAGAATCTAAAAAATGCCAGAAATGGAATAATTCCACGTGACTTCAAAGGTTGAAATTGACCTAAAACTACAAATAAAACGAATAATAAGCACAAAATGAGGATCGTTGGTATCCAAGAACCAAAATATGCTGAAACAATACTATCAACTTGGGTATTGAAATACCACAAATTTAATGATGCTATGAAGATTAAATATTTGCTAAATTTACTAGTGTTAAAATTCATATTCATTATTAAGGCTTCTGAAAGTCTCAAATTTTTCATGTCATCTTCCAATGATTCAGTTGGTAAAAAGTTCTCTTTCATTCCAAGATAAACCCATATTTTATCGTGTATTTTAAAGTGTTTCTGGAACAATGTGATATTAAATTCTACAGTGCTCCATAATAATTTATCAGCCAATGGTACAGGATGAGTATTGAAGTCCACTAGTTTAAAAACAAATTTCTCACTGTTATTCAAATTAACCAGTGGAGCGGATAAATTTCCTGAAAATTCTTTGTTGATAAGAACATAATTTTGTACATGAGAGCGTAAAAAATAAGCATTTGTTATATTTTTTGTGGATGAAAAGCCCATTATAGAGTATCCATATAATCCTTTGGACAAGCAGTACACTCGAAGTATATCATGTTTTCTTTCCCACATGATTCCTAAATTGTCTTTAAATAGATATCCATTTGTGTAAAAGAATGAACAAAACAAGACAAGCAGCAACAACTTCAACATGTGTGAAGAAATATGCTTGGATTTGATTGGCGAAATTGTTTTTTTAACTTGAACCTTTAAGGATACTGTTCTTCATTGGTCATTTTTAAACTTGAATAAAGTTATAACATTAACAAAATCTTGCATTTAGTACACAAAATGGTTTTTAAAAAATTAAAAAATTTTAATTTCCACAACATCCAGTATCTTGTGTGACTCCAAATTCCAATTGATTAATCACTTCAGCCATTGTTGGATGAATTCCAATACAATCATCTAATTCATCTTTTGTAATCTTTTTTTTAATAGCCATTGAAAAAGGACCTGTTATCTCACCTGCATTTGGACCAACATAATGAAATCCAATCACTTTCTCATTTTCAGATTTTAAACAAATTAATTTGAAAAATGCTTGTTCTCGATGAGAAAATTGAAAACCAAGTTGGAACTCCAAGACATTAACGTTTTTTTTGTATACAATAATGTCATCTTCTGTATATCTTTCAATTGCTTTTTTTTCACTTAATCCACAAATGCCATATTCCATTGGTGAAAAAATTGTCGTTGGAACACAATTGTAATCTATTTTCTTTGCTTTTTTAGTGAAAATAGATTGTGCAATGAATCTACCTTGGGCAATTGCTACTGGTGTTAGATCCATCATTCCAACAGCATCTCCGAGTGAAAAGATATTTTCAATATTTGTTTGAAGAGAATCAGAAACAATAATATGATCATTTTCAACTTTTACACCCACATTACTTATATTTAATCCTGATAATGAAGGAGTTCTTCCAATTGCTGCAATAACTGTATCAAAAGTATCAATAATAATTTTTTCATTCATTTTCATGTCAACTTGTAATCCTTTTTCATTTTTGGAAATTTTGGAGATATGACATTGTTCTAATATTCTAATCTTTTGTTTTTTGAGACTAGAAATTACATGATCAACGCATTCATCATCAAAATGTTTTAACATCGAAGATCTCACAGAAATAGTTGTTTCACACCCAAGTGAAGCAAGGAATCCAGCTGTTTCAACAGCAATATAAGAACCACCAACAATCTAAAATAATGAATTTTTAAACTTCTTTCTTACAAGTCTTTGAAAAATTAATTTTTTTTTTTTTCAAACGTTTTGCCAGGCGACTTTTTTAAATGAAATAATTGATCTGAATTAATGGTATATTCACCTCCTGGAATGTCAAATTTTGTTGGTCTTCCACCTGTAGCAATGACAAAATATTTGGAGGTGAATTTCTTTTTTTCTCCATTTGAAAAAACAGCTTCAACTGTATTTTGATCAATAAAAGAAGCATACGCATGAATATAATTTACTTTTGACTTTCTTGCATACCCTTCATGTTTCCAATTTAATTTAGAAGTATAAGTTTTAACATTTTGTTGTAACTTTGACCAGTCATGTTTTTTATTGTCATAGGTCCATCCAAAATTCTTTGAATCTTTAAAAAACTCACCTAACAAACCAGCTTGATGAAATAATTTCTTTGGAATACAACCTGGAAAATTAACAAAAAAATAGTTTCTTACCAACATTGACACATGTTCCACCTGAATCGATTTTAATTATAATTCTCATACCTAAGCCCCAAATATCACTAGATTCCGTTGGTTGGACAAAATTAAAAAGACCAACTTTTGCTCCAAAAGAAGATGATTTTTTGGCACATTGAAAACCACCAGAACCACCTCCTATCACCATGATGTCATATTCATAATCATTATCTTTAAATAATTTCTCATTTGTTGTAAATTCAAATTTTTGACTCTTTGGTAATTTACCATCTTTTTCAAATGTTTCAACCAAATTTTCTAAATCATCAAAACCTTTTGTGAAGTTTTAGTATTATTTTTTTTGTGAATACCTTCTAAAAAGAACTTTTCTTCTCCATTTTCATAAAAACAAAAAGATGGAATTGAAGTTATTGGGATTTTGTTATAAACATCTTCAAATTCTGGAATATCGATGGTTAATTTATAAAATCTGATGTTGTTGAATTTTTTTGATAATTTTGTGAATGTATCTTCTATATCATCACAATCTGGACACCAAACACTATAAAAGTCTTATGAAAAAAAATTTAAGAATTTTCACAGCTTACCGATGATCATTTTTCCTTTCATTAAAAAAATTTCATCCAGATGTTTTTTTGATTTAATCAATTCATAAACTTTATCCTCGCTCATTGTGTGTAAATAAAAAACTCCGAATACCGTTGTCCAATCGGAATACACCTCGAAATTTATTGTAAAATTTGAAAATTTATTGAGTTTCTTCAATTTTAACTTCATCATGAAGATTATCACTTGATGGTACAGTTGTAATAATTTCTGTTTTTTCGTGACTTGTTTCAATGTGTTCAACATCTTTCATTTCTATCTCTTGTTGGATGTGAAGTTCTTCAACTTTATCTTGAACCACATTATTGTCTGTCAAAGATACTTTACTTGCTGAATGATCAGATGGTTTGGTAAAAAATTTCTTTGGTGGTCTTTTTTCATGTTCAACGTAAAAATCGTGGAATAATAATTTTGTACAATTCTTCAATCCTTCTGGCTTTTCACCATCAATATAATTCAAATCTTCTAAATCTTCAAAAACATATGAATCTTCTCCATGTTGTGATTGGTCCAATCCAATTCTTTCTTCGTAATCTGAGATTCTCCATCCTAAACCAGGAACAACTGCAAGAATAAGGAATAAAATAAAAGTAATGACCGCAGACCATGCAAAAATGAATGTAACTCCGAGTAATTGAATTGCAAGTTGAACAAAATTTCCATCAATCCAACCTCCACCAATTGTAAGTCCTCCAGTAGCAGCTATATCTTTTGATGCGAATAAACCTGCAAATAAAGTTCCATATATACCTTGAATACCATGAATAGCAAATGCATCTAAACTATCATCCATTAACCAAACTTTGACTCTGACAAAATAAAATGAGATTATTGCTGATGTGAAACCACAGAGAGCAGCATATCCTGGTGCAATAAAACCTGCTCCTGGTGTAACTGCAGCAAGCCCACAAATTGCACCATTACAAATTTCAACAATAGGAGCTTTACCTCTATGATGAATCATCGCCAAAATCATCCAAGTGAGACCGGATACAGCTCCTGCAAAATTTGTATTTACCAAACCGATAACACCAACTCTATTTGGAGTCATTGAAGAACCTCCATTGAATCCAAACCATCCTACCCATAAAATACCGGTACCAATACATAATACACTAATTGAATGTCCATAGAAATCTCCTCCAGCTGATGGTAAATCTTTAATTCTATCCATTAAATTTCTATGTTCTTTTGGTTCTCCTTGTTCCTCTTGAACTGGAAGATTTTCAATAGGCTGTGGTTTTCCAGTAACTTTTGCATAAAGAATTCCAAAATATTTTTCAAAAACATCAACAATATTATAGTAACCTTTTCTTCTTCTTAAAAATATTGCAAAAATCATCGCACTTGCACCACTACTGAGATGGACAACTAAACCACCTGCAAAGTCAAGAATTCCTAATTTGTACAAAAAACCTGTGAAAAGTTAGAATTTGAATCAAATAACCTTCTGGGTGCCATATAATATGAGCAGCAGGACAGTAAACGAATATCATCCATAAAGCAACAAATACACAATATGTGCGAAATCTTGTTCTTTCGGCCATTGAACCTGAAATAAGTGCAGGTGTGATTGAGGCAAACATACATTGATACATACAAAATAATAGTAACGGTACTCCTGGCGCATTGACATGTGATGTACTGAGAAATTCACCTCTTAACAACATGATAAAATCAAAATTTCCATAAAATGGACCTCCAGCTATTGCATAAGGTTAATTGAATTAAAATTAGTATTACAAGCTTTAAAGTATAATTAAAAATGATCAAGAATGACATACAAAATGCTAAAGAAAATCCACAAAACCACCAAACAACTGACACAATGATATGGGCAATAAAACTTTGTGCAATCATGGAAGCTGAATTTTTACTCTTAATCATACCGGAGTAGAAGAAACTTAAACCAGGAGTCATGAATCTGAAGTGATTGTCAGCAAAAAATTGAAATAACTTACAATACCAAACAACTGTTGATGAACATAAAAGTGATTGCTGATTCATCTTCTACCAAAGGTATCATACTAGGATTAGCATAAACGGTACTGTTAGTGACATTCATTTCTCTATTCTGTTTTATTTTTTTTCAAATAGATGGATGATGATTGGTCAAAGATTATTTAAGCAGTTTTCCATCTTTGGAATATCCAATCATCTTGTGCTCAAGAGAATTAGGAAATGTGCATCATTGTTATCAATGTTGCATAATCATCAAAAATCTGTTTTATTGATGATTCTATAAATTTCTTCAAGTGCATCAGCAAATTTTACATAGTCATTCATTTCATTGTAAATTTGACAGCTGATTCGAAGATGTTGCTCTTTTCCTGAATAACCAACATAACTCTTTCAATATTAGAAATAATTTTAAACATTACCCAAATGTCATATTTATCTTGCAATATTTTTTGCAATTCCCATGGTTTCAATCTCCAACAGTCAGCTGATGAAGTGCTACAAGGCAATTTGATATTGATCAAAGCAGAATTCATTGAAAATGGAACAATTCCTGTTGTATTCCATCTTCCTATCAACATTTTTGCTTTTTGAAAATTTAAGAAAAAATGAAATGATTACCAGCATTCAGGCAAAGATTGTTATTATAAGTCCAAACATTTTCATCTTTTAATTGATCACGAAAGTCTAAGGCTGGTATAAAAGTGTACATAGGAGTATAATCTCTTGTTCCAGTGAAATGAAATTCTTTTTGAAATCCTTGTCCATAAAAATGACTTTGAACTGGTGGATGAACTTCAGATTGAAGTGATTTTTTAACATACATGAAGGCAGAACCATGTGATGAACATAACCATTTATGTCCATTTGAAATATAATAATCAGGATCCAAGTCTTTTATGTTTATTGGAATTTGACCAATTGCATGAGCTCCATCAACAAATAACTTAACATCACTGATAAAAAATTAAATTTTGCAAATTGAATTACAAATTCCTTGCTATTTTGATGATTTGTTTTATTGGAAATGTCAATGATGGAAAACTGGAAATGTGATCAATGACAGCAAGTTTAATTTTGTGCTCTGTGAAACTCTTTGTTATGGACTTTATAATCTTCCAAAAAGTAAAAGTTGTTTTTTTCTTACTTTTTCTTCAGTTGTTGGTAAAGATATATCAACAATTACAACTTCAATTTTATACCACTTTTTCAACATTTCCAAAGTTGTTTTAACAGAGTTATAACCAATACTTGTGATTAAAATTTTATCTCCTTTGTTGTATCTAGTTGATCTCAAAACTGAGTTTATACCAGCTGAGGCATTTTCAATCAAAACAACATCTTCTTTTTCTGCGTTTATATATTTTGAAACTCTTTCTATTGTTTGATTAATTAATTTTGGATGTTCTTGTGTCATGAAGCGTAATGGATTTTCTTGTACTTTTGAAAATAACTTTTTTTGGTAATTTTGAACAACATGAGGAACTGCTCCATAGGAACCGTGATTTATATAAATCTCATTTGGTTTCAGTTGAAACATTTTTAATTTCATTTCTCTTCCAAATCTTGGAAATTGAGAAAAACAAGAAAACATAAAAAGTATCAACAACACAAGTGGAAACTTCATGTTGTTTGTTGATTGGACAAATCAGAAACAGTTTTTTTATCAAAAAACCATCTAATACTCCATTCAACAAATTTCTCATGTTGGAAATTTAAAGTATAATTTTATTCTGATTGTAAACAGCAGCAAGGATCAATATCTCCGCATCCAACATCCGAAAAGTCACCAAAACAACTACACACCTCACAACAATCGTCAAAATTACAATTTTCACAAGAAGGTGTATAAAGGAGAAACGCATTTGTATCTAAATATATCATTGATCTTCCATCTCCACAAATTATCCATGCCAAAAAAATACAATCAAAAATTGAAGGCAAAAAAAACACCGATAAAATCATCACCAACATAAATTGATTCTGTCTTCTTTCTTCAGCTGTTTCTGGTGTTTCATTGCTGAAACAATAAGGAAAACAGCAATACATTATTCCACAAAAAGCATGATCAAAATGGTCAAGGATTTGTGGTTCACTTTTTAAATAATAAGCAAATATTAGTTTTAGTGGACAAAAAAAATTAAGTATCCAAACAACAGGATATAGGAGGAGAAAAATGAATGTTAAAAACAATATGATTATATCTCTTGGTGATATTGTGTAGTTGTATGTCCATGGAGCGACGTCTTCACAACAAGTCATAACAAAAAAAAAAATGAACCAATCACACACGAAAGTTAAATCAATATTTATTTTGGTAAATTTGAATTTATTTTGGTTGCATCTACAGTTTCTTTCACTATAATTTCCGTGATTTGTTGAATCCATATTTTTAAATGATGAAACGACCTCAAACCTTGATAGAATGCAATTTTGTTTGATTTGGTGATAAAGGCTATTTTTGGAATTGAATCAATGTAACTTTCCAATACAATTGGAACTGAATTTGTCTTCAAGTTGTATTTCATCTTTATAAAATTATTCATTTTCATAAATTTTTCATCCAACTATCGTTTTTAGAACTTAAAAAGACAATTTTACCTCTTCAAAAAAGTGATGAAAATGAGTACAATGATGACACAATGGAGCATAAAATAAAATGAGTATGTTAAAGTTTTCATCGTAAACAGTCGATTCGAAAGTATTGAATGTCAATTCCTAAAATTTTTTAATATAATTTCATTTGATTTACTTTTTCATTTTCTTCACTCTTGTAAATTTGAAATAATTTTCCTGTTTGATATTTCTTGATCATTTCTTTGGTTTGATCAGAAATATTTTGTGTATCATCACAATCAATACATTCATAATAATGTTTATTTTGTATCAAATAAAATGCAGGAAATGACATATTTGGATTTATTTCTTTGACCACGTGTTCAAATCTCACACCATCAATGAAAGCAAAATTTGCAAATAATTGTGTTTCAATTAATGGAATAGATTTTAATAATTCGTAAACAACACCCTTGTATTGTTTTAACAGATGATGATTCTGAAAAAGAAAGTTTAAAAATTGATTTTTTTCTCACTTTTTCTTTATTATTTCCTAAAAACAACAAGAATGTTGGTTTCTTGGAATTGAATACATCATCAAAATTCATCGCACCAATCTCAAATATTACAGGCTTTGACATTTCTGAGTGCTCAGCTATCCAATCAATCATGTTTTCATTCTTTGGAACTTGAGATAATCTCTTCTTTGAATATAATGTCATCAATGATTTCTCTGGGTCATATATCAAATTAAAAGTATCATTTTTGATAAAATTTATGAATTCATTTTCATTTTCAGTTATAAAACTGGTAAAACGAAGACCATTTTGAAAACTTGATGATAATTTTTGGTAAGCCTCAAACTCTGTTGAATTAGATGATTCAAAAAATCCAAGAACAAACTCATCTTCAATTTTCATAAAACTACTTACATCCTCTATAGATTTAAAAATTTCAATTTCACCAAAGTTCACCATCCTTTTAATGTATGGTAAAATATAATTTCTCTTTTTCAAATTTCTGTAGTAAGAAACAATTTCTCCGTTGCTTTAAATTAACAAAATTAACTTTTTATTTCAACTTACATAATAAAAACTAAAGTTGGAGAATGTAAAAATCCGAATCTTTTTTGCACTTTGTCATTTGTATTCATTTCCAAAGATGCTATGGTGAAATTTTCTTTTTTAAACTTTTTTTGAGAAAATTCCATCTCATTTTTAAAATCATAAACCAAAGGATCCCCTATTTTTGAAGTTAAAATAGAAAATAAAAACAAGAATAATGGGCCAGTAAAAAAATATGTGAAAACTTTTTAACACTTTGTTCAAGATTCTCTTCTGTGATTTCTAAACATCCTTTTGAAAATAAAACATTATTTTTTTATTAAATACCTTTCAAGAATTCAGAGTTGGAACCACTGCACAGCAACAACAATACAATAAAAATTTTTAAAAGCATTCTGATTGGATGAAAGAAGAAAATTGAACAAAAATTAAATGTTTAATAAATTTGTTCCAATTTTCATAAAAATATCTTTCAAAACTTCTTGAACAATAGGGTGATTTGAAACAATCAAATTTGAAAAATTTGAAAAGAAGTGTTTGCCATAAGTTGAAAACTAAAAAATTAGAAAATGAAAAAAGTACTTGTTCATCAGAGAAAGAATGAATTCCAGTTAAAACTAATACCATTAATGGAACAATTACATGTTCATTCATTGGTGAATTTTTTGTCATATTTTCTTCATAATGATGGAAGATTTCTGTGTATTTTTCAATTAAAATAGGTTCTGCATCTTTTGTTCTTTTTTCATCAGAAAACATTTTCAATAAAATATTTAAGCCAATAGTCATTGATTCCAATCTTTGTCTCAATAAAATCTGTTTCATTTCATTGGATGATTTCAATTGATAAAGTTCAGCTGAAGAAGTGTAAATCAAATCAAGTGTTTTGATTAATGAAACTAAATGTGATACTTCAATCACTTTATAATGAGCGAATGCAATTTCATTTATTGTTTCAATGGTGATCAATTGATTTCTACATTGATTTTCTGTGATACCTAATGAAGTTGAATATTTCACTGAAAAATGACATAAAAGCTCAGAAATTTCATCCCATTGTTCTTTTGTTAATTTATCACCACAAACAATGCAAAATTCAACCAAACAAGAATTTACAATTTTCGCAAGAATTTCATTCTTTTGATCAATAATTTCACCAAATAATTTCATCATGTTGGAAAATTCAAATTTCAAAAAATCAAAATATTTTGAAAACAAACCAACAAGAAGTTTAAGTGATTTTTCACTTGTATCTTTAATCCATTGTTCACGATTATTCTTTTTTTCAATATTTGAAAATATTGGATACAATACACCTTTGAAGATTGCAGCCCACAATTCAGTATCAAATTGTTTTGAGTGAGTGTCTAAAATATCAAATAAAGAAGTTAATGCTTTTAATCGAATTTGAGAACGTGAATCATCAATCAACAAAGAAGTTCCAGTGAAAACTGCAAACCAAGGAACAAAGAATTTCTTATCAATTGTGAAGATTTCATTTTGTTCAATAGAGACGACTTTTCCAGTTGAAATATGTTTTGCACATTTTCTTAAGTGATCAATGGCTTGAATTGAAATGGTAGAATCAGATTGATTCCCTCCAAAGATGGATAAACATTTAACAAAATCTGGAAATGCAATAATAATTCTATCAAAATAATCTTTCATAATAACATCCATATTGTTGAATGCACATTCTAAAACGATACCTTTATCACTTGCTGCTGTTTGAAATACTTTGAAAATTGACTTCCAACCACTTTTAATATTTTCACCTCTGGATAAAATCATGCGATTACAAATTTCAACAATTAAAACTCTAATTTCTGGATTCTTTGATTCATTTATAATATGAACAAAAGGTTTCATAAAATCACGTTGAAAGTGGAAATTTGAATCTTCTGGTTGTTCAAGAAATCTCATTGAAAGTTGTCTCAATGAATCAATAGCTCCCATGATCATTTGTAAATCACCATGTTTACAAGCAATATCAATAAAATGTTGTGAAACACTTGACCAAATTTTACCCCAAACTAATTTCATTCTATCAATATTGTAATATGCAACTTCAATTAATTTATGCAATGAATAAGTTCTGGAATCATTTTGTGAGAATATTTCATCAGAAGAAACTTCACATAAACATTTCACAAATTCAACAATTGCATCATTTTCAAGACTTGTTGATCTTTGATATAATTTATCAATGAGAATCAAATCAATCCTTGAAGTAAGAAATTGTGAATTGAATTGATCAGTATTTTCTGATGAACTGATATCCATTGAAACTTTACGATCCATTTTTGCAGTAGAAGTTTGTTTCTTTTTCATTCCTTTGGTATGATGATCAACATTGACTAATCTATCAACTTTTGACATTGCATTCAAAAATACAGACCAACTTGATTTTAAGAAATTTCCTTCTTGTTGTGCAATGTTAATCATTAAATTGATCGCTTCTGCATTTTTTTCTTTCATTGCTGATAAATTTGTTAAACCTGAGAATTTGGATAATGCATTAACATACGTATCTCTTTGAACGTGCATATCAAACATTGCACTTAAATGAATGCCATATTGAAATCCTTCTAAACATAATTTTGCTGCTTCAAGATTTTCTGTCTTTTCAAAAAAGATACTTAAAGCAGATAAAATTGGAGCCCATGAAACTGTCCACATTGGAGGAATATGACCAATTTCTGAAGAGTAATAATACGTTTCATCAAAATGACGATCCCAACTTTCTGATAATTGATTTCTAGTTTCTTGAAAAATAAGATCTCCTTGTTTTCCAAATAATTCATATTTCTTTTTTACGTCTTTTTCTTTAGATAATAATTCAGAAGTTTCTTTAATTCTTGTGATTTCTTCTTCACCCTTCATTTTGATTTCTTCATCTTTGATATCATTGAAGACATGTTCTTGGAATTCTTTTCCAAAGTCTTGTGGTGTTCCATCATCGGTTTGATTCAATCCTTCATTGTTTCTCATGAATCCAGCAAGATCCATACGATCTCTATAACTTAATGAAGGATTATGTAATTCTGTATTTAACATGATCACAGCATAAGCGAAAACATAACAAGCATCTGCATTATTGAATGGTGTGTTACTTCCAGTGTTATTATTTCTGTAATATTGACCCGCAAATTTTTGAACAATTTGATCAATCATTTGACCTTCACCTGGAAGACGAAAATGATTCAAAAATTCTCTGAGAGCAGCAACAAAAGCAACATTTGTAAAATCAAATAATCTGACATATGCTTCTAAAACATCAACGAATTTCTTAGTTCCAATATAATTTCCAATTTCTTTTTTATCCAAGCCTTCTGTTCCAAATAAAAATTTTGCGATGTCATCAGGAGTATCTTTTATGAGTTGATGAGTAATCATGTATTTAATTCCATGTTTTCCGGATGCATTGAATTCTCTAATACCTTCTTGATATCCTCTTTTTAAATTTCTTTGAATTTCAAGTAATTCAGCTTGTGATGGTTGTTTCACTTCATCAACTTCAGAAATAGTTTCTTCAATTGGTTTAGTTTTTTGAATCTTTTGAGTCCAGTTAACCATAGATCTTAATAAAGTCACAATTGCTTTCAAAGCTGAATTTTTCATTTTTTCTTCTTGTTCTGAAGTCACCCAATTTGTTTCAAAAGAAACTTGAATAATTGTACTAATTTCGTGAACGATGTGCTCAAAAATATTTGAATATTCCATTCCACCACTATCATAATTGACGAATAAATCAACAACTGTTTGAGGATCTTGTACAATGGTAGCTATAACTTGAATAACAAGAAACTTATGTTGATAAGTACTATTTGGACTTCTAAGAATCTTTAAAAGAGCAGCATCTAAAAATGTAGCAATTTCAACTTTTAAATGGTCTTTGAAATGAACAAATAGAGTTTTAAAAACTGATAAAGAAATGTTGAAAATTTTTGGATTTGTTGAAACAACATTATTCAATAATGATAAACATAAAGTTTGACGAATATCTTGAATGAATGAATAACTAGCTCTAAAAACAGGACCTGAATTTGTCAATACAGAAGAAATAAGTTGTAATGATAAAATTCTACTTCTCATCTCAATTGAATCCGAGGAAGCACTTAAAAAGTTATAAAAAAAAAAAAAGAATACTTGTTTGGAACAGGTTTTGTGGATAACCTACATAACGCTCTAAAAATGAAATAAGCATCTCTTTGAGCATTTGAAAATGAAGATTCAGTAGTCGAAGCAATTACATTTGATATAATATTTTTAACATAATTTGAGATGTACTCTTCATTTGAATTAAAAGTTTCCATTCTTTGAAAAACTTTGTTTAACATTTGAGTTAACGCTGCTTTGGCTGTTCTAACATTATCAGCGTTTTTTGTCACCAAACAAATATTAAAACATGTTTTAATTGTTCCTCTTAAACTTGCTCCAGTTACTTGACTTGTTGTTACTGAAGTTAATAATGCTTTGATAATTTGAAGTTGTACTTGATCACTTTGTTCGTTTTCAAAACTTCCACAAATTAAATCTACCACTACATCAAGTAATGATTTTTCATCTGAAATTTGTTGATCATTTGTGATATAACCAAATGCCATTAATTTCTTTTTTGAAATTTAAAAAAAAGAATTCATACTTGAAGACAATCAATAGAAATGTCAACCATTTTGTCTGTTTTTGTTTTCATAGCTAGTTCAAATGGTTTGATAAATTTGTACGTTTCTTTTTTTAAAGTTTCGTCTGATTTTGGTTTCTCCAATTCTTCTAAAACTTCAGTGCAAGATTTTCTGAGTTCAGTTTGTTTTCTCCATGTTTGAGCGTAAATCTCTTTGACTGACTTTTTCACAAACACAGACATCTCTGACTAAAACTCACTTCAATTCTGTTAACCAATAAAAATAAAGGAGTTTTTCAATAATTTTGGAACATCATTGCAAATCAAATATTTCTCATTTATTCATAGGAATATTTGAAACCTGTTTTTTAGAAGATGTGGAGCGTTTTGATTTGATCGGAGATGCATAAAATCCTCAACTCTCATTGGTTCTTTTCACTCACAAAACAAACTAACATGCCAAAACCACTTTGCGTTATCACAGGAGCTTCATCAGGCATCGGAATGCAACGTAAGTCAAAAAAAACATTAAAATTGCTTTAGTTGCAAAAGATTTATCTGCTCAAGGACATGCTTTACTTCTTATTAGTCGTAGAGTTGAAATTATGGAAAAATTAAACCTTCCAGATTGTTTATGCGAAAGTGTTGATGTCACAGACTTAGAAACTTACAAAAAAGCAGTTGAAAAAGCAGAAGCAAAATTTGGACCAACTGATTTATTGATTAACAATGCTGGAATTATGTTCATTGAACAATTCGCAAAACAAAAACCAGAAAATTTCAAAAAAAGTTTTGATGTTAATGTTTTAGGTGTCTTAAATGGAACACATCTCGTTTTAGAAGGTATGATTCAAAGAAAGAAAGGTACAATCATCAATATTTCATCAATTGCTGGATTAAAAGCATTCCCAAATCACAGTACATATTGTGGTACAAAAGCTGCTGTTTGTTTATTTACAGAAGCTCTCAGAGAAGAAGTTGCATCCACAGGAGTCAGAGTTTCTGTTGTTTGTCCAGTAAGAAATTTGTCTAATATTTTAAAAACAAAATTAGGGTGTTGTAGACACAGACTTATTATCAGTTAATCCAAAAGAAGTCATTGATGGTTATAATTCATGGAAAAACACACTCGGAAAAGTTTTAGAATCAAAAGATGTTTCAGATTCTTGTTTATTCATTTACAATGCACCACAACATTGTTGTATTCGTGAAATTGATCTTGCACCAACTGGACAACCTGCATAATAAATTTTAAACTCTTTCCCAAAATGGATTTTTTTGTTACAATTCTTTCTCCAAATTCGGGTTTATTAAAATCTGATTTTCCGAGCCAATCAAATCACAAATGAATCAACTTTTTCAACTCAAAGAACTGTTGACAAACAAACTGATCACTCAAGAAGAATATCAAATCAAGAAAACAATGATCATTGATAAAATGACAAATTCAACTTACAGTCCAAAAAACAAGTCAACTCCAAACCCAAAATTTTTACCTTCCAATTTGGAAACAAAACCTCAAATTCTCAAAAGGAGAAGTGATTCAGAACTTGAAAGTGAAAAAACTAGAAAAAACCAAGTGATTAATTTGGTACGAAAATTTAAACTGAGAAAAAGCATGGAAGTACAAATGCAATGATTTTGAAAGAAAAATGTTATTATTCAACAATTGTAAATAGAATAAAAGAATAAAATTCTAAATTCTTTCAAATTCTATCTTTTTTTTTTTGATACATCAAAAGTCCTTTCATTTTTTGAGTAATGGGGTTCTTGAGTTTTTACTATTTTCAAAAGATTCCAATTCAAAAGTTCTTGGAAAAATATTTCGTAATTGTTTCAAATATTTTTGCTTCAAATTCAATGAATGAAATCCTTTTTTTTTCAAACAAGGCCTCAATAAAATATATTTAAAAATGAAATAAATTAAAGGTAAATATGAATCATTTTCTGAGAATTCAGTTAAATAAATTTCAGATTTTTGATAATAATCCGATTTGATATATTCATTTTGAAAAATATTATACAGTTTGATTTCTAAATCTTCTTCTAGTAATTTTAAATTTTCTTTTGTAAAATTTTCTGAAAAATCATCAAAATTTTCATATTTCACGAAATCTGTAAATTCATCTTCATAGCAATAGGTCTCCCAAAAATTCTAATTGGTCATTTAAAAAAGGAAAAAATTACTTGTTTAAATTCATCAAAATTATTTGAAATTAACTGAGAATCTAAAAAACATTGAAGTATCCAATCACGTTCTTTCAAAAAATATTTGAAACTTTTACAAAATTCAATATCTTTCATTGTAGTCTCAAAATTCAATTTTTCAACTTTATTGATTATCAAACCAGTTGTCTAATTCAACAGTTGAATGATTCAAAAATCTTACAAATGGTATGACAAAAGTATGAAATCTTGGTCCAAAAAGGTGATAAACATAATCAACTGTACTATCAGGATTCCTATTGAAACTAATGTATGAAAAAATAACACAAGTTGATGAAAATAACCAAATTGCAGGATAAATCATCATTGATAAAAATCTAGTCCCTTTTGAAAAGTTAAATCATCCAATTGGTTGTTACAAGGTGGTAAATCTGATTGGTTGTAATGTTTCGTTTTAATTTTTTTGATAAACATTGAAGTAATCAAAATTGAATTAATACCTAAAATAAATAAATCAAATGCAGTAACTATAATAACATTATATTCTCTTTTGAAGTCACACTTTTTCAAAATTGGATCATATTCAAATATTTTGTTGTTAAATAAATAAATTAATGAAAATATGGCAAATGGAGAAATCATTGAAATTAAATAAATATACGTTTGAAATGATAGAATTGATTTGAAAAATTTGGATGTGAATTCAAAATTGGATTTTCTTCGTTCCAAATCATTCCAGTTGTTTTGGTTTGATACATGAATATATAATAAAAAAATCAAGTTTAGCATTGAAAAATCTTTCCATAACCAAAATCCGTTGATCCTGTTTTTTCAAAAAAAAAAATTTCTTACATTATGCCTTGAATACCACATAAAGTTGATCTTGAGTTGATATAATTTTCTCCTAAAACTCCAATTATTTTAAATATTTCGTTTCCAATTCCGGCTATACACATGAATAAAATTACAAAAAATAATTTGTTTTGTCTCAACCTTTTGACAACCACTGTGATCAATATATTTGAAAGTGCTGAAAATATTGTAATGATGGATAAAATCAAAATAACAATATTGTGTATTTTCAGCATACGAAATTTTTTGACGTTGAGAATTAAAGTTTGTTTGATTGGACAAAAAAATGGATTTAAAATATCAATTTAAAAATGGATTTAACACATCAATAAAACTTAAATTTTCTTCAATTTTTTTTCATCCAATGAAAATCTCATTCGATTTCCAAGCAACTGATGTTTCATTCAGTACCTACTACAAAAATATTTGTGCAGTCTCAACCATGGAGACAGATAATTGGTATCATAATGGCTCAATATATATCATAGATTCAATTGAATCAAAAATTCTTCAAAAAATTGACAATAAAATTGGAGTTCATCAAATTTGTTGGTCAGAAAATTATCAAGATTTATTATTGTCAGCAAATCATGATGGAACTTTTAATTTATGGAATATCAATGAAAAAAAAAAAACTGAAGTTTTATCAGAAGAAGGATATCATGTAACTTCAATAGATTGGAACAATTTGAAAAAAGAGTTAATTTTAGTTGGTTCAGAATCTTCAAGAATACAATTATTTGATGGATCAAATTTGAGTAAAATACGAAATACATTTGCAGAACATACAAAATTCATTTACAATGTTAAGTAAGATTTTTTTGTACTCACACAAAAAAAAAGATGGAACCCAAATAATGAATTTGAGTTTGCAAGTTCTTCTCAAGATGCTTTGTTAAAAATATGGGATTTACGTTCTGAGTATTCAGTTAATACATTATTGGATAAAAAAGATCCATGTTCACTTCGTGGTTTGGATTGGCACAAACGGGATGATTGGATTGTTGCTGTTGGAACTGTAAATGATAAAATATTGATATGGGATGTGAGAAATCCTCTTCAACCGATAAAAATTCAAGAAGCTCACAAATTTGTTAAAAATGTGAAATTTGATACAACATTTCCAGATAGGTTGACTTCATGTGGAAAGGACAAAACAGTGAGAGTAAGTGCTTATTTTTTCATTAATAATCAGATTTGGGACACAAAAGTTGGTTTTGATTTAATTTTTGAACATAAAATTCACAGAGAAGATGTAAATGCAGTTGATTGGAACATTCACGAAGCTTTTCAAATATTTTCTGTTGGAAATGATAAACAGCTGATTGGAAAAGAATTTAAACAACCTCAGATTTCAAAATTATAATAAATTTAATTTTGTTGATATTCTACCAACATGTCATGAAAGAGATCAAAAACAACAAATCCAAGAGATTTTCAACAGCTTGAATGTCAGCAATGAAATTAAGTTTACAAGCAAGTAGCTCTGGATAGCTCAGTTGGTAGAGCATTCGACTGTAGTGTTCATAGACATCGAATTGTCGCTGGTTCGATTCCTGCTCCGGAGATTATCTTTTTGGTATTAAGAAGAGAAAATAAACCGGATATCGGTCCAATAAAATTTTTTGGAAGTTGATTTTCATTGGTCAAATACCCCCAATGTATTCATAAAAAGTGATCCGAATTGTGTTTGAATCAAAATACAAAATGAAAACAACACAAGAAACACAAAATTATTTGCAAGAACAATTTGTTCTGGAAAAGAGAAAACTACACATGGAATACATGGAAAAACTAAATGAACTCAATGCAAGTCATTCCACATTTCCTGAATCAAGAGAAATGGTGGATAAATGGTTGGAAGATGAATCAAAGATACTAAGTGCAAAATATTTACTGAAAGAAAAAACTGAAAAGATTTCTGATAGCTTTACATCTGCTGGTAACAAACTTTTCGAAACTTTTGGTCCATTCATCAACATGGTCAAAACAGCCATCGAAGAAGAGTTTGAAGATCTGAGTTCATCAGAATTAGAAACTTTTTGGAATCATGAAGCAAGAGATGTATTCTATTTGGAAACTGTAAAAAATCAAATTGAAAAAGAACAATTTGAAAAGGAACTGCAAGCGTTTAAATCCAAAAAATGTAAAATCATTCCAAGTTGTGAATATTCCACGAACCAAAAATTGATTCAATAAATTAGTTTTTAAATTTATCGATCTTGTTTTCTTCAACCAATCATTGAATGTTGATGGAATTCCACGTTGAATCCCTTGATATTTTTATTCAGTTAAAAAACAGTTTAATATTTGTTTCTTTTTTATTATTCATAATTTCTTGTGATAAAACACCAAATTCCATAGTAGACTGACATACAACCACCAAAAATTGCTGCCATTAATGCTAATTGATAAACATTGAAACCAATGATATCAATACTGACACTAATAGTGAAAATCGAAATTAATTGAGTAATATTCATGAAAAATCCATAATCCATTACAATAATTCTACCAATCAACTCTTTAGGAACAGTTCTTTGAATCATTGCTGTGGAAAATACCCATGGAACACCAATAACTGGTCCAGAAATGAAAATACCAATTAAATATACAACAACATTTGGAGACCAATAAAGTAAAATAAATGCGAAAAATGACAAGCATGATGTGCAAAAAATAATAAATCTCATTTTTGCAACTGTCGGTTTGATTAATCTTTCAAGCAAAACAGGGGTCAAACCAGCTGAAATTCCCAATAGAGCTTTTGTAATTCCTAACATCGCTGATGGATTATCTCCAATTTTGAATTGCCCATCTGCGAATTTGATGGTCAAAAAATCCATGAATATATACGCAACAACAAATGTTCCTTTGATCCCAACAAGTGATAAAGCATAAGGATTTTTGATCAAATACTTGATTCCAAGAAACATTTCAGTAAGGAACGATTTAACAGCTTCTAAAGCACCTGGTTCTTGTTTCAGTTCTTCTTCTTTTATGCTATTTTCAGTGTAAATCAAGTTGGATGGTTCCAAATCAACGGATGTTTCTTTTTCTTCTTCCATTTTTTGTTCAATTTCTTTCTTTTCAACTGATTGAATTTCTTTCGTTTCTTCTTTCTCATCAGTTTCATTTTCTTTTAATTCAATTGGCTCATCAGTACTTTCTTGGTTTTTCAACATTTCTTCTTTTTCTTCTTTATCCATTTGCTCAGCTCTAATATTAATTTTCAACAAATTTTACTTTTTTCTTAATTCATCAACAGTTAATTCAGGAAATCTAAATAACTGAGCAACAAAAAGAGAAGAAAACAGAAAAGTAACTGAATTCAAAGTGAAATTCCAATAATATCCAAGAGTAGCGGTGACCAAACCTCCAATAGATCCTTTTCAAAAATTAATGAGGAAAATAACACTCACCTCCAATGAAAGTACATGTCATCCAAGTCAAGGCATCAATAGCACTTGATGCAGTCAATTTTTCTCTTGGAACAATAAATGGAACAAATCCTTCTCTACAAGGATCAAAAAATGCAGAACAAGATACACTAAGAAATAGAATGACATAAAAGAAACCTTTGAATCTTTCAACATTAATTAAAACTAATAGATTCAATAAAGCCAGAACTGATCTGATCAGATCTGCAATTACCATAATCTTTCTCTTGTCAAAAAAATCTGCAATTCCTCCAGTGATCAACATCTGAAAAAGATCAATAAATTACAAAAAATACAAGCATAATTGGAGGTAAAGCATAACATAAATATACACCACCAAGAGCAAAACCTGATGAACCGCCCGATTTTGACTCAATTAGAGACAAAAGAGCAATCTCCGAAAAATAAACACCAATCGTTCCAGAAAATGAACTAAATATTAATAATTCAACTATTAACCTTAGAAATAACCATCTAAATTTGTTATTGATGATTAATAAATCATAGTAGGGTTCTATAACTTGATAAAGAAGTGTAAGTATATTTTTTACAGAGTAAAAGTTTTCTTTTGTCTCCATTTCCGTCTTTTTTTCTTCAATGGTATCTACTAATTGGTTTTCATTTATTGTTAAATTTTTTTCAACTTCAAAATTGTTGTCCATTTCAGAATGGAGGATATTTTTTGATTGGACAAAAAATCAGTTTTCTGTTCAGTTCTATTTTCGATTCCTGGTGATAAAAAATGGATCAGTCAAATCAGAAATTTTATTCTTTGAAGAATCAGAAATTTGGAATCACAAGATTTGGTGAAATTTCCCATTAAAGGTAAATGATGACTAAAATCCAAATGTTCAAAATTGGAAAAAATGTATCAAACAATTCATTTTGAGATATACCAGATTCTAGCCCATCTTCTCCTAAAATAATTCGTGGGTCCCATAGTTTTTTATTCATATAAAATTTATGAGTATCCATTAAATTAGCAAATTCAACTAGAAAATAAATGTCAATAATCGCTCTATCTCTATCATAAATAAAATATGAAAGATATACAAATTGAACAAAAAACTCAAACCGAACAAAGTGACCTTGGAAAGACTGGAATTTCCAATCAATTTCTTCAGTAAAGTCAAATTCCAACTTTCATGGATTCAAACCCATTTCAAGATAGGAGATTTCAACTTATTGAGAGAGTTGACGTGCCAAAAGAAGAATTTGAGAAAATCATAAATGAAAATGAGAAATTAAAAAAAGAAAATAAGGAATTAAGGAATAAGCATGATGATCTTGAGAAAAAGTTTAGTGACTTGACAATAGATTCATCAAAGAGAATCACCATCTTAGATGAAAGAGTGAGTCAGCTCCAAAAACAAAATAATGATCTCAAAGAAGAAAATGACAAACTAGTAAAAGAAAACAACGAGTTAAAATTAAAAATTCAAGAATTAGAAAAGAAAGTTAAAAATATAGAACTAAAATTATTTCAAA
Source organism: Neovahlkampfia damariscottae (assembly GCA_016618085.1). NCBI lineage: Eukaryota > Heterolobosea > Selenaionea > Neovahlkampfiida > Neovahlkampfiidae > Neovahlkampfia > Neovahlkampfia damariscottae. The sequence goes on along the minus strand of JABLTG010000015.1, from coordinate 37,264 downwards.
TTGATTCTCGTGAAGTAGTTAGAGCAATAGAAAATTACATAGTTCTAGAAGTTTTGGGAAGCAAGAAAAAGATGATAAAAAACTCAGTTTATACAATCAAGGAACTTCAAAACACCACGGATTATGAAAATAGTAAATGGTCAAACGATGAAGATGGAAAAATAATATGCCAAATCAAAAACTATGTCAAAAAAATCGGAGATGATTTGGTGCACACCGGAAAACTAAGTACTCCAAAAGAAAAAGTTATTCATCAACTCAAATCAGCAGCAAGTGATATTCAAGATGATGACGAAACTATTGATTATAATTCAGTAGTCGAGAAAATGATTGAAATTCTTGAAGATGGCTGTAAAAAATGGGATAAACCCTTTGGAAGAGGACCATTTTATAAAAACAAAGAATAAATATTAAATTGAACAGTCAAAAGAAGCAAAGAATCGAAGAATAAATTTTCTTTTCCTTCAAACTCCATGTTTTAATTAAAAGTGTCATGTTTCAAACTGAAGTGTTTCGTTATTTGTATTAGCATGACTTTTTATGCAATAAATAACTTATTGTGAGTAACAATACTTATTGCTTAAAAACACCACTTATTGCTTAATTATACTTGTTGTGAATAACACCACTTGTTGTCTAATTAGAGATGTTATTATTGAAACCACGACTTGTTTATTTAAAACACGACACTTCAAGTTGGAAACTAAAGTTTATTATCATAACGTGACGAATTGTCCAAGAGTCTTAATAAGACTCCTACGTAATTAGTCACGGTATACAAATAAACCTTGGTTTTCCATTTGAAGTAGGGTGTTTCAACCAACTAAGTGATGTTTTTCTGAATAGTGGTACTTTATTCCAACTAAGTCCGGTTATACCAACCAAGTAGGGTTTCAATCAACTAAGTCCAGTTTCTATAAATAAATTGCGTTGTTTGAAATAAGTAACTTGATATGTTTAATTTTTAAAAAGAAGGAACAAACACATAAGGCACCATGTTGAAGTTTAGTTCTTTATTCATTCATTTTTTTGTTTTTTTTCAAAAATAAAATAAAATTTGAAGCAATATTTCTGGCATCATTCAAAGGATTGGGATCATTTTCCCACCTTTCATTTTGAATTCCTAGTTTTTTTTCCAAATTCCACTCATGATGTTCATTTGGATGAAGTATTGTTAGTGCTCCATGATATGCAGAATTTGTGTCCCATATTCTCCGAAACCAATAAATTTTTTCTTTTCCTTTTTGGTGTTCATTTGGTGCTAACATATAATAAAGTGAATATCTGTTTGTGAAAAATTCTAAATAATTGTTAATCCAAGCAATATCATAAGCACAAAAATCACTTAGTACAACTAAATTACTTCCATATCTTAAATCTATTTCATCTATACACTTTGAAAAACGTTCCATTTCTTCTTTTGGTTCTTTCATATGTTTTTCAATATGTTCCAATGTTTCTTTTTGTTTGGACCAAAACTCATTGACACATCTTTCCTCCCAGATTCTTTCATTTGGAATTGACATGAATGTCACAAAATTATCCACTTCTTTCATATCTTGGTCCATAACAGTGCAACCAAATGCAATCATTGCATTTTTGTTCATATATTGACCAGTGGTCTCAACATCAACTGCAAAATAATGTTTCATTGTTTGAATCTAATCCGCCCTTTGTTTAAATAATAACAAAACTATTGCATTGTTTGATAAAGTAATATTATAGTGAACCAAAATGAGGGATGCGAAAAACTATGAGAACTTGAAACTGAGATTTGTCATTGTTTATTCATAAAATTCTAATATTTTTCAATGCAAGAATAATATTAAATTAAAAATCCAAATTTAAGAAATTTATTTTCTTGTAAATTTATTCAAAAAGATTAATTATGGAACGGTCACATCTTTAGAGCTGACCATTGTTGGCAACTTCAAGAAACTTGAAGAGAATTCAAAGTTTCCTTCAATCATGAACGTTAATTTCCAGTAAGTTGGTATTGATCATAAATTTTTTGCAAAAGTTCATAACTGATATCATTGAGGTCTAAAGTCACCTTTAAAGTTAATTCTTCAACTCCATTAGGTGATAATTCCAGTTTTCTTCCTTGTTTTGCAGAACTCAAAAGTTTTTCTGACTCAAAATAAATAGTATAAGACGTTGAGTCTAAATTCCAAGTGAAATATCCATTATTTTTGATTGAAAAATACGTATCCAAAAGTATTTTGATATCAGGAGGTCTAAGTGAAATAGTAAATCCATTAACTTTATAATCTTTAAAGTGAGTATCAATACCATTTCTGAGAATAAAAGGTGAAAAAACAAAGCCAGCAATAAGAAATAAGCATGCACAAAATAAAAATATTAACACGCAAAAATAATAACAACAAAAACCACAACAACAATCACAACAATTGTCTTGTTTTGGTTTTTGAATTATTATAATTTTTTTTGGTTCTTCTATATCAAACTTTTCATATTTATTTTGTTGGATGTTCATCTCAGTCTGTTGCTATTGGCAGAATTCTTGTTGTAAAATAATATAACAATTAGAAAGTACAAAAAGACCAAAAATTAAGCACAAAATTTTTATTTACTGGAAAACTCATGTTTCAATTGAAAGTGTCACGTTTCTATTTGAAGTGTTGCGTTACACGTAAAAACACGACTTTTCTTGTATAAAAAAGGTGGTGTAAATCGGGGAACGTGAGCATATAGTTGCATTAAATAATGTGCGTCCAAAATGTCTACATTGGGTTTAATAATTTATATTTACAATAATTTTGTAATTCATTTTGACCAAAAAGTTGTAAAAAAAGTTGAATTCAAAAAGGTGCTTTAAATCGGAAAAGGTGAGTATTTTTTTGCATTTGGGAGTAGGGGGAGAGGTCAAAAATAAACGGGAAATGCAGGTTTTTGCTCGAGTTGGTGGGCAAGGCAAACGGAGTTTTTAATTTTGCGCTGGGGAATGTTCCAATACTACTGTAGTCAAACCAATTTGTACAAATTTTAAGAAGTCCAAGTCATGGTACTGTTGAACCTATCCCACCAAGTACCGTCAAAAGAAAGATCCAAATGAATTGATGATTTGTTGTTTGAATTCCACATAGCAACAAAGATACAGCAATGACAGCATGTGAAAAAACATAAATTAATTTTGCTCCAAATATATCAAGAAAACCTCCCATTAAAATTTGAGGAATGAGTCTCGAAATCTTTGATACAAGGACAATGAGAGAAATGGGTTGAAGCGAAATAATTCCTGATTGAATAAGTAGAGGTGTAGAAACTGAAATGAAAGGATGAAAGCAATAAATTGATGAATATGAAATAAATAATCCTAAAAATACAAAAATTTGATGAAAAGTCAATTTCCATTTTCGTTCTGTCGGAATTGATTCTTCAACTTTCAAGTTTTTGACATCCAAATGCTCAACACAAATTTTGTCATCATATTCTGAGTTCAAGCCATGATTTATGTGTTCTTTTATTGTTGTACTCAAATGTATTTCTCCTTTCTCTCAGTCCAACATAACACAAGGTGATTGGCCGGATACCCTCTATGCATCAAAACGAAGATGAAAATTTGAAAAATGTTTTTTTTAATGGCGTCCTCCTTTCAGAAAAGTAAAAAGAACTAAAATTTTAATTTGAAGAATTTATACTAAAGTACATGTTTCTGAAGAAAATATTGATTTGTTTTTCTCAGTGATTCCAAAAGAAATCGATTTTTTAGAAAAGATCATGAACTTCTATCGTTCTTTGGAAATTAAAAACTCAACACAAGCTTCCATGTATCGAAAAAATACGACAACAAATCAGTTAATCTGGAAATTTTTTAAACATAAAAAAATGGAAGATTTTCTGGAAATTTTATGGGAGAAATTGTGCTCCATGATGAGTAATAAGGATTTTGAAATTAATAAATGGTAAAAAAATAATTATGTTATAAAAGGAAAAGGAAAATTGAGTATAACTATCCAATGATCACTCAACAGGATTTACAGTTTGTACTCGAAACTAATAGGAATAATTTGATGAATTGTACAAAGGAATTCATAAAATTAGTGACAAGTGATCAAATTTTGAACGCAATTCCAAATGAAATTTTGGCCATTCTTCATTTTTTCAATAATGATGGAATTGAAACTTTATCTGTAATGTTCTTTCTCAGATGTGTGTTAAGATATTTATCAAATAAAACATTCAATAAATCTCAGAACAAGATTGGAATGAAAAAATTCAAAAGAGGAGCATTGTATATTTTTCAGGTTTGATGAATTTTATTTTTTTTTGATTTTTCAAGTCATTTCAGATGATTGTAAATCATTGTACATTCTCTATCAAACAAGAAGAAATGAGATTTATGAACATTACACTAAATGAATTTGAAAATGTTTTTGACAATTTTATGAAAAAAGTTTTGGCATTGGGATACATCAAAAAAGAAAATTATGAAAAAATTCCAATGAAAAATATTGAAAATTTCATTTTAGAATTAATGAATGAAGGAATTGATTTTTCAGTTCTTTTAGAAGATGGATTTGATATTTTTGATTTTCTTGTTAAAATTCATTTCACACAAAAAACTAGACATCAATTTTTGGATTTGGCATTCAATTTCAGATAATAAATCTTGTTTAAATTTAGTTCCACAAGAACATTCAAAAAATCTTCATGATGTGATAAATAAAATTTTTAGTATATCCATACTGTTCAGATTTTTCTGATTTCTGAAATGGATTTAAAGTCAACTAATAATAATTGAATGCCCAAAATCTCAAGAAGACAACCAAACATGAGAAAAAAATTTTCAAAAGGAAATTTTCCACCAATCAAATCCTACGTTGATACCAATTCGAACATGAACAACACTCAACAATTTGCATGGCACTCTTCAGATGAATTTTTTGGTACAATAACAGATAACAATCATATTTTAATATTTGATACAAAAACAAACGAAAAATTACAAGACTTTGTTTTACCATTTAATCTTTCAACAACATTCACATCTATTTCTTTCAGTCCAACAGTAAAAAAAATTTTGAATTTTTAAACAACAATTAAATAGAAACAAGTCAAAAAGAATAAAAAAAAATCAAAAGGAGCTATTTTTGTTGCTTGTGGAACATCAAACGGCAAAATCGTTGTTTGGAATATAACAAAAGGAGATTTGTTATGTCAACTTGAAACAGGTGATGCAAAAGAGACATTTGTAGATTTTTCTGATGCTTCTAATTTATTAGTTTCAACAAAAAATCTCGTTGGAACCTTTTTTGTTTCAGAGGAAGCTTCATCAATCCAGTAAGAAAAAAAAAAAGAAAATTAACACAAAAAAAAAGAAAATTAAAAATTGGAAAAGAAAATCAAATTGGAGGTGTGAAATCATTAGAAAAATACTTTGTAGTGGGTACTTCAAATTTTACAACACTTTTTGAAAAAACATCTAGAAAGAAAACATCTGAATTACAAGGACATTCATCAGAAGGATTTTTATTTGCTTCTTCAGGTGATTTAATTTTAACAGCTGCAAAAGATAACTTTATGAATTTATTTTCTCTTGATTCACTTTCTAAAAAGATGAATCCAATTCAAATCTTATCATTGGAAGACTATCCATCATGTGTGGATATTAGAGTTAAAAATGGAATTGTAGACGTTTTAGCATTGACTCACAAGGGTGTTTGTTTACTCTGGAGATTGACAAAATTCGGAAAAAAAGGATTGAAGTCAGATGGAAAAATCATCAAAGAAAAAGGTTTGATTTTAAGCGCAAAATTTTCAAAGGACAAAAATACAATTTTAATAGCAACTGGTTCAAATTTAAATCCATTTTTTGAAGAAATTGTAAAATATTTAAAATTTAAATTTTTATTTGTTAGGAATTTCTTGAAGACGAAAAAGTCATTAAATCCATTAAAGTATCAAAAAAAATTGTTGAAAAAGAAGCACCTACATTTGATGATAAAGCAACAATTTTAGGTTCTATCAATATGGAATCTGAAGAAGCAAGATTTAAATCTGTACTTGGTTCAAAACAAAATGGGCATCAAATGGAAGATACATATGATGATAAAATTGAAGACATTGATATTACATTCAAAGAAAATGATATTCCAAAAGTATCTATTGCTCCTACACTTTCCCATGCGTTGAAATTCAATGACAAACCAGTCATTATTAATTGTTTAGAACAAAACAATGAAGAATTGATTAAAGAAACAGTATTGATTTCAATTAATTCATTAAACCATTTTAGGTTTCATTATTACCATCAAAATTATCAATTACATTATTGGATGTTTCATTAGAAGCTTATCAAAATCAAAATATTTCAAGTTCATCTTTAGTCAAATGGACAAGATCAATTTTACTTTATCATGCATCAACAATCATGTCACACCCAAATATACTAAAAAAACTTTCACCTCTTTATCATTCATTAAATTCAAAATTAGAAACATATACATCTCTTTTAGATTTATCAGGAAGACTTGATTTAGTTTTAGGATTGGTAATATTATCTTTTATTTTTAATCTTTAGGCTGGACATAAAATGATTGGTTTGGATGGTGATGCAGACGATGTTGATACAAATATTGAATCTTCAACTGATGATGAACCTTTACAATTAGAAGATGATTTACAAATAAAAGAAGCAAGTTTAAATATCTATGGTGATGATGATGATGAAGATGACTCTGATCTAGATGAAGACAAAGGTGGTTTTGGGAACCCTGATGATGATAGCGCAAGTGATTTAGAATTTCCAGAAGATGAAGGTGATTTATCAGATGAAATGGAAGAAGAATAAAAATTTTGATGTTGATTTCATTTTTTAAATTGAATTAGATTTTGCAAAATGAACCAGTAAAAATGCTTCAAATTCGACGGCTGCGATTGGTGAATTATTACAAACAGTTTCGTTACTTCACAATGTCAGAAGTTGAAAAAAAAGTAGAAAAGAAAGTTGAAGATGAAGATATTGTAACTATGGAGAAAGTAGAAGCAAAAGATAATACAGGAATTGACTATGACAAGTTAATTGTTAAATTTGGAAGTCAAGCTATTGACCAAAAATTAATTGAAAGAATTGAAAAACTCACAAGTAAGTGTCACTTCAAAAATTCATTTTTATTTTTTTCAGACCAAAAAGCACATCACTTTATTCGTCGAGGTATTTTCTTTTCTCATCGTGAAATGAATTTAATTTTGGATGATTTTGAAAAACAAAAACCTTTTTATTTGTATACAGGACGTGGTCCTAGTTCTGAAAGTATGCATCTTGGTCACTTGATTCCATTTTTGTTCACAAAATACTTACAAGGTTCTTTTTTTGTTTAATATTGTTAAATTTTTTAATAGAGGCTTTTGGAGTACCTTTAGTTATCCAATTAACAGATGATGAAAAATTTTTATTCAAAGATTTATCACTTGAAAAATGTCACAGTTTAGCTTATGAAAATGCAAAAGATATTATTGCTTGTGGATTTGATCCAGAAAATACTTTTATCTTTTCTGACCTTGATTATATTCAGTATGAAACTTTTTTTTTTTTTCTTATTTTTATTAAAGGCACATGTATCCAAATGTTTTAAAAATTCAAAAATTTGTCACTACAAGTCAAGTAAAAGGTATTTTTGGATTTCAAAACTCAGATAATATTGGTAAATATGGATTTCCTGCTGTTCAAGCCGCTCCTTCTTTTAGTAATTCATTTCCTCATATTTTTGGTGATAGATCTGATGTTCATTGCCTTATTCCTTGTGCTATTGATCAAGATCCATATTTTAGAATGACAAGAGATGTAGCTGCTCGTTTACATTATCCAAAACCTGCCTTAATTCATGCAAAATTTTTCCCAGCTTTACAAGGTTTTTTAAAAAAAAAAAATTAAAAAAAAATTTTAGGAGCAAAATCAAAAATGAGTTCATCAGTAGATACAAGCTCAATTTTCTTAACAGATACACCAAAACAAATTAAAACAAAAATTAACAAACACGCTTTTTCAGGAGGTAAAACCACAATTGAAGAACATCGTGAATTTGGTGCTGATTTGAAAGTTGACGTCACTTATCAATATCTTACCTTCTTCTTGGAAGACGATGAAAAATTAGAACAAATCAAAAATGACTATGGATCTGGAAAATTGTTGACCGGAGAAGTGAAAAAGATTCTCATTGAAGTTTTACAAAAATTAGTTGGAGAACATCAAGAAAGAAGAAAATTGGTTACAGATGATGATGTCAAAAAATTCATGACACCAAGATCATTAAAAGGATTTGAATTAAAAAAAAAATAATAAAAATTCAAGCTTCGAACCCCAGACTGAATTTGAAGATTAAAAACGGAGATTCACCTTTTTGATTGGTAAATGAAAAAATGAAGTTGAAGGAAGACTTTACGAAGCTTACAGTTTTTCTTTTTTTTATAACGGTAGCTATGGCTATTTATTTTAGAGGATTTAACTACGCAAACATTCAAGTTCCAAGTTCCAAGTTTAGTTGGGGTTTGACCTTTGTTATGTCTACTCTCAGTTTACTTTACTACTTAATGTCATACTATGTTGTTCAAAAACAAAACTTTCCAATTTTACCGGTTTATATTTATTTTTACCTTCATATTGTTACTTGTATTCAGTCTTATTCAAATTTTGTCGGTTTTTTAAGACCTTTTTGGTTTAGAGTTCTCATCACGATACCATCATCATGGTTTCAAACATGTTTAATATTTCAAACTGTTAGTTTTTTCCTTTTGAACAAAATTAGTTCAAAAGTGTTTACTATTCAAAGAATTTCACTTGTTGTTTTTTTAGTTGCTACTTTTGGAGTATACAATTCAAGTGTTGGTTATGATTCTGTTGTTGATATTAATGTCGGAAACAAGTTTCAAAAACCTTTGAAAATTGTTCAAATTGCAGATCCACATCTTGGACAATTCATGTCTGTTGAAAGATTAAGAAAAATAGCAGAAAAAACAATTGAATTAAAACCTGATATTGTTCTGTTAACAGGTGATTTTTATACAATTGAAGCTCATAATGAGCACAGAGCTGTCTACGATGGATTAGAACCGTTAAAGAAACTTAAAGGAAAAGTATTCGCTTGTTTAGGAAATCATGACCACGAAATTGCTCATTTAAAAGAACAATTACAAGACTTAGATGTTAAGTTACTTGTTGACGAAGATTTAATTTTGAAAACACATGTTGCTCAAGTGCATATAGTTGGAATGGATTATGTATGGGAAAATACAGCAGAAAATCATTTTCAAACACATCAACATCTGTTTGATAAAAAACCAAACGTAGATTATCGTATAGTTTTATTACATAACCCAAGACATTTTAAATATGTTAAAAAAGAAAATCAAACAAAGACTATTGTTTTTTCAGGACATTTACATGGAGGTCAAGTTGGTTATGGTGAATTTAGTTTTTTAACATTTACAAATTTATTTTTACCAACTTTTCCAGATCAAGGAATTTGGTGTTTGGATGAAAAATTAAAAATTGTTAAACAAAATTGTAAAGATGCTCAAAATTTACTATATGTGAATAAAGGTGTTGGATATTATGGATTACCATTGAAATTAGGAATTGAAAACGAAGAAAGTTTAATTAATTTGAAGTTATAATCATTTTGAATAAAAAAAAACAAATTTTTCATTTTCAACAGGTTGATTGTTTTTCTTGGAACAGATTGTTCCTTCATTTTATTTTTTACCCGTCTTTATAAAGACTCATGATTGGTGCAAAAAAAATCTAAAAATAAAAACAAACAAACTTGATGGTCCAAATAACGATAACAGGTGAGAAAAAAAAAACTCTGAAACTGATAGGCTTGAGTAAAAGAAATATCTTCAAGGTTGAAGAAAATGAAATTCTCTCGAAAGTCTATTACAATTTTTGTAAAAAAAACGAACTTGATTCAAATAAATATTGTTTAAAAGATTCAAGAGGAAAAGTTTTAGATATGTCTTTATCATTGCGTATGTTGAAAATTGGAAATAATTCAACTCTTGAAATTGCGAAAACGAAAAAAGGAAAAGAAGTTTCGACTATCGCTGTGGTTGCCATTGATCTTGGAGAATCTGGAAAACATCAAGACTCATTTGAAATTGATTTAACACTTTTTGAAGTCATTCAATTTTGGTATGAAAAAAAAAAAAAAAAATTAATTTTTTGTTATCAGGGAAAAGAAGTTAAATAAAAGTATCTTTGGTATTTTCGTTGAAAAGAAATCTTTCTTGAAGAAATCGATAAAATATCATGAAGGATATGTAGTACATATGAATAAACCAGTTTGAAAAATTTTTTTTAACATGTTTCTTTATTAGTACAGAGGATTGGAAACTTTGTCAACTACAACTCTCAAAAGTATTGGAATATCATCTAGAGATAAATCCATTCTTAGAATGCAATACACTGAAACAGATAAAACAAAAGAAGCAGTTGAAAAAGAGATGAAAAATTTTTCAGATAAATTACAGAAGTTTTCACCAAGAAAAACAGATGTTGTAGTTGTGCTTGAAACTCCAAAAGTTGATACCAAACCATTTTCTGAAGAAGTTAAAATTGAAGAGAAAATCGTTTCACCAAGAAAAGAAGAAAAAACTGATCCTATGGAAGAAGAAAAAGTTGTGCCAGAACAACCAAAACCTATTATTGAAAGCAAAAAAGAACCAGTTAAATTAGATACAATGGACATTGAAGAAGAACCTATTATGGAAACTGCAACAAAACCTGTAAATACAGCAACAATAAAAACAACAGAAACAAAACCATTGGGTGTTGAAGAATGGTTAAATAAAATAGGACTATCAAAATATATTTCAAATTTCTTGGAAAATGATGTTAATGATTTTGAAATTATAAAAGAATTAACAAAGAGTGAATTGAAAGAAGATTTAGGAATCAGTAGTTTTGGAGATTGTAAAAGAATTTTAAAAGAAATTGAAAATTTAAAAAAAGAAGGAAATCCAACCCAAACCCTTGTTCCTGCCACAACTTCAACTCACAATTCAAAAGAAGAAACAAAAGAACAAATCATTGAAAAACAAAAACTAGAACCTAAAAATCAACAGGAAAAACCAACAAAAGTAGAATTTAAAGACACCTCTTTGAAGATTATTCCAATTCAAGATTTAGATGCAGTTGACATAAAAGTTTTCAAAGGATCAAGTAAAGGAGCTTTCACCAAAGATGAATTGAAAAATGAAAAATTTGAACTCTCACTTAAAGACTTGAAGTCAATTGGAGGACTTAAACCTGAAGAAAAAGAACAAATGTTAATGACCCAAAAAATGAGAGAAACAGAATCAAAGAAAAAAGAAAAGAAATATGAATACTCATTAATTCGTGTTAGAATTGGAGAATATGTTCTTCAAGGAACTTTCTTACCAAAAATGAAAATGGAAAGTGTGAAGCAATTGGTTGATGCTTGTGTTACAAAACCAGAAACAAAATATTATCTCAATCAATCACCACCTTTGAAGAAATACGAAGATTTATCAAAGACTCTAAAACAAAATGATTTAGTTCCTGCTGCAATTTTGAATATTGGATTAGTTGATAAAAAGGATAAACCACTTCAATTGAAAAAGGAAATCATTAATTATTGTCAAGAGTTTGGTGATGAGATTCATCCTGATGCCGTTAAAAATGAACAAGAAGAAAAACCAAAATCAAATGAAAAAATGACTACAAATCCAAAAACAGAAAGAAAACCAAATCAAGATCAAGAAAAAGATTCAAATAAAAAACCAAAATGGTTGAAACTAAAATAAATTTTTTATTGACGGAAAATATTGGACCAATTAGAAGAAATTTTTCTAAAAGAGATGTCAAAAGATTTGGACTGGAAGAAAATTGAAGAAACAACATATGTGGTGGATCCATATGAGTTCCAAAAAAATTCAGAATGGTATACAATAAAAAAATAATTCTAATCACAACAGGGGTGGTAATTCAGTTGTTTATGAATTTGTTCAAAAATTTTACAGCGGAGAATTAACTCTTAGTAATTTAAGAGTACCTTCATTTTGTGTCAAACCAATTGCTTTTTTAGAACAACATGCTGATTTTTCTTATCCTTTTAAATACTTAAGACAGTTTGTGAAAAAAAAAATTATATTTAAATTTTGAAGAGTTTCAGAGATGAAAGATCCTCTTGATAGAATCATTGCTATTACAAGACATTATTTAAATACAAATAAATTGGGTATGTGTTCAGGATTTGCTGGTGCTGCTCCAAACATGCCTATGGTTGGTGAACAATTTATATGCTCTTGGAAACACAAAGATTCAACATCATATTTTGTAGGTGAACAAGTCACAGAAGATATATTAGTTTCTTCAGTTGAAAATCCAGAAAAGAACATTTCAATCATTAATTGTGGCTCTAAAAAAGGAGGATTTTGGGGTAACAGTGCAGGTACATATTCAAAAGGTGGTGCTAGATTAACTATAACTAGTTTGAATGGTTTTCAAATTTTTTTGATATTCTAATTTTTTTGACAGAAATTTATGATGTCACATTTCCAGGTGGAATTGCACGTGGATTAGTATGGGGTAAAGCACGTTTAGAACCATTTGATAAATTGACAATTAAATCACCAAATCATGAATACACCACAGATGTGACTATTTCTGATGGTGGGTATATTTTAGGTTATATTTATAAAGGAAAGAAATGTTTAAAAAAGATCTATGGTGCTCTTTTGGATGATATTCATATTGAAAATTATTCAGATTATTCAAATAAAGAAAAATTGCTTCCATCTTCAAGACCGGAGAAATTATTTCATTTGAAGACTGTGGAAAGTTTGGAAAATCAAAAAGATCATGAATCAAGAAAATTATGGTCTGTTGTTCATCATTCAACTGTTACAAAAGATTATGACACTTTGGAAAAAGCACGTGACGAAATGGAACAAAAGAAAGAAAAAGCAAAAGAAAATCATCAATCAAAAGTTTTTGAGAAAACTGATGAATTGTTTAATGAAGTTTTTAGATATAAATTGAACATTGATAATCATCCTTTCAAAGAAAAATTGAAAAAATAAAAAAAAAAATCTATTCCTATGATGATTGAACCCGAGATTTCTGTTTTTCAAATGTTTGTGATTATTTAGGACTGAACAATAATTTTGTATTTTCTTGAATCATATTCAAAGCATCTTCATATTTACCAGTTTCTTCAGCAAAAATAAAACGTGAATATGTATCTGACAAATTTTCTTTTGTTGCCATCAAAACTTCTTGAAATAAATCAAAAGGATATTCGTCAACATCCATTTGTTGTTTCACATTTTTTGTCAATCTTGTTGGTAAATTTGCTTCCAATTCAGAATAATTTCCATTCAAATATTTATGAAAAATTTCAGATGCTAGTTTTTTTCTTGAATCTTCATTGGTTGTGTTTTCATACTTTTTAATCTCTTGATATAAAAAAATATTTTCAGTTGAAAATTCTTTAGTTGAAAATTCTTGAAATAATTCAAGCATTTCATCATTTTCAAATAATTCATCAATCGTATCAGTGTTGACTTTTTTATTTTTTCTATTTTTCAATTCTTTCATTTTTCTAACAAATGTCAGCAATAAAATAAATCCAGAAAAATAAAGAATAAAGAAAAATTCTTCCAGAAATCGATTAACAATATAAAACATTTCATCAGCACCAGTATAACATTCTTCATTCAAATCATTTTCTTTTCTCATTCTTTTTAAAAAAAAAACGATAATAGAAAGAACTGATAAAGGTAATAAAAATATTTGTTGAAGTCTAAAATAAAATGGATCTTTTCTTAACCAAAAATCTCTTATTTTACACCATTTGAAATTCAAAGCGAAGTCAAAAACTAATAATATAACAATGAAAACATTAAAACTAATATCAAATGCCATCCAAATTTGGTGAAAGATATCCCATGTAGTTGAGTTAATGTGATATGATTCGTTGGTGATCATTGCCAGTAAAATAAAATTCATACATGCAATTACAATATGTGTGAATAAAATAAACATCAAAACAACACCAATGTTATAAAATAAAACTTTGAATAATCTCAACAACCAACAGTAAACTGAATTTACACCTAATTTTGAAATAAATTTATAATTTTTTTTGATCATCATAATCATCACCATTTGAAGCATATTCTTTGAAAAATATTAAAATTGAAAATTTGAGTTACGATTAAAATTAAAATTCTAATGGTAATTGCAATTGGTAGTTTCAATAAAATGTAAAAGTAAATATCAAAATCATAGGAAAATTCAAATGAGTAACCAGGAATAATTACAGGTAAAAGATCAACGATACCATAAGATGATACATAAATCAGTCCAAGAATCATTGAACTTCCTCTTGATTTCATTGGTTGCCAATTTCGTCCAACAAATGATAAGAAAACAAGCAATGCAGCAAATATCAGTTGTATTGCTAATATTGGAAGTGTTTTGAATCTGGAAGCCATCTCACAAGTATAACCTCGACATTTATCAACTTTGAAAAATTAAAACAAAATTCATCATCAAACCACTTGAAATTGAGCGACGTCCTATTTCTGTTGGTGCTTCTAAACGATAACCATTCTTTTCCAACGTAGGTTTTGCATTTGCATTATTTCTTAAAATCATAAAATAATTCTGCTGAAGGTATTTTTGAGGTATTGTCAAGAAAACTCTTCTGAAAATGGAAGGACCTATTTCAACCACAGCACTCGGTGTCACGTTGATTTCTGAGTATATAGTTGTAAAATTATTCGAATAAATGTATCCAATGTTTGAAACTGTTTCTGATTCATGTGAACTCCATAATACAACTGTAAATTCAACTTTTGTGATGGACAAAGAAGAACTGAAAGAAATAGAAGAGTAACCTTTAAAACCACATGAAACAAGCTGGAAAAAAAGTTTAGTTTTGTTTTTTCAAACTCTTAGGTTATCAACTGTTTTGTTTTCATAAATATTTACTAAATTGTTTCCAATAAAATAGCACTTTTTGGCAGTTACAAAATGTACAAGTAGAAGAAAAAGAAGTGAATAAACAAACAATTTCAACATCAGTTTTGACAGATTTGGTAAATTTGTATCAACACAATCTTATTGGTCTATTTTTCACAACGAATTAAATTTTATTTTTATTTTATTTTTTAAAAAATGAAAAAAACGAATTCAGTGGGTAAAAGTAAGAAAAATTCAAATTTATTCTAATTTTTTAACTCTTGTTGATCTCCATTTTCTGAATAATTGATAACCACCACTACCAGCAACAAACACATTCACAAGTAATAAATTGTAGTTTACAGGTATAATTTGAGTTGCATATCTTTCAAAAAAACACTAATTATTTTTTTTTTTTTTTACCTGGACCAAATGATTCCAGTTGCTGTGAGAGCAGCATTTTGTGCTGTTGAAACTGATTCTGCAGGTTTTGATAAATCAGAAATTGCAGCAATGACCAACGCCTATTTGGTTATTTTTTTTATTTTTTTTTTAGTTACCCATTTCATGGTTGGTGCCCAAAAGAAAACTATTTTTTTTTTGTTATTAGTTTTTTTTTATTGTTTAAACTTGTTTTTGGACCAGCTGGATGGTTCCATAAGTTTTTCAATTTTTGTGAAAAAGACATTGAAAAAATTCCGCCAATCAATTCAATTTCTGTTCAAGTTTTAAATTTCGATCAACAAGAGAAAGATGTTCGAAATTGAACAATTTCTAGATGAAATATATGAAGAAACAAACAGTTTATCGATTTATCATCTCTTTGGTTTCAAAAAGTTCCATTTTCTTTCAAACAAGAAAACAATTTTCAAAAACTTAATTCGTCAAGAATACAATATTCATTCGTGTTTTGGAGAAGATCCAAAAAATTATTTCCAAGAATTGAAAAATTTAGATTATCAGTTCAGAGGAAAAGTGTCTCAAATCAACAAATCATCTCTTTTTGATGAATATTGACTCAAAACAACTTTGTGAATCAAATTACTAAAAATTCCGATTGGGAAGGATATGGGATATTGGGGTATTATTGAAAAAGGATTTTTTGCAAATTGCTTGAGCATCTATGAGAATTTTAGTATTTGAAAAAGATGGAGTTGAATTAAAGATTTTTTTGACAACAAAAAAGGAGAATTTCAATTTCAATAAAAGAAAAAAGGGATAATTTTATCATATTCGAAGAAGGTAGCAATTTTATTGAACTTTTTAATGGCTATGTTGTTGTTTGAATTGATGGAGTCTTCAGTCCAATTGAACTTTTTTGTTTTAAAGAAAAATCAAAAATAATACAAAATCAATGATGAATTATGAATTGAATTTCCTTTTATTGATCAATATTCTTTTGATCCTTTGGAATTACGATATTTTTCAGCTTTAAATACTGATTGGTGGAGATTTTCCCACCAATAATATCACCACTTGTTAAAAAACAATCGGTTGTGTAAAAAAATGAGTGAAAAACGTAAAAAACGTGTTCCAAGAACAAAAAAGGCCCAAACAGAACCAACACAAGAACCTGTTAAAGTCGAGCCTGAACCAGAAATCCAAAAAGAAGAAAAGATTCAAGAACCTCAACCAGAAATTGTTGAAGAAAAACCAATTGTTGAAGAACAATCCGAACCAGAATCTCAACCAAAAATCGTTGAAGAAAAACCAATTGTTGAAGAATCAAAAGAAACAACTGTCGAAGAAAAACCACGAAAACGTCCACCAAGAACCAAAAGAAGTAAAACAGAAATTGTAGAAACAGAAGTTCTAAAAGAAGAAACAATACAAGAAGTTAAACAAGAAGAAAATATCACAGTTACGGAAACAAAACCTGAAGAAATCGAAGAAACACCAGAAGAAATTCCACAAAAAGAATTAACACCAGAACCAGAACCAGAACCAGAACCAGAACCAGAACCAGAACCAGAAGAGATAAATAACTCAGAAGATGTAAAAGTGATGATTTCAAAAATTACAGAAAATCACAAACTTTTAGAAAAATTCAAAACTGAAGGAAAATCATTCATTGAAACTTATATCAAATCAATTCAAGATGAACTTAAACAAAAAAAAGAAGAATATAAAAAATTAGAAACAAATAAAGCTATAAACAGATTTGATATGGATTTAGAAATTGATTTTCAAAAGTTTAAAGAAAATGTAATGGAAACAGTTTTTATTAAAAAAAAACATCCTTGGTTTTACAAATTAAGAAAATTATATGATTCAAATATTGATGTTCAAAAAGAGATTAAAGATGAATATGATGCAGAAAACTCAACTGATGAAATTCAAAAAATTGGAGAAGAATTCAAAAATAGAGCTGAAGAAGGTAGTGCAATTGATCAATGTATCATTGGAATTTGTTATAGATTTGGAATTATTTTTGAAATGAATATTCAAGATTCAGTTGAATGGTTTGAAAAAGCTTCTCAACAAGATGATGCTGTAGCTAAATTTAATCTTGGTGGTTGTTATCTTGATGGTGAAGAAATTGAACAAGATATTGAAAAAGGAATTCAATTATTAGAAGAATCAGCTGAAGGTAATGAAGTTAAAGCACAATCAACACTTGGATTATGTTATTTAAATGGAATTGGTGTTGAAACATCTTATGAAAAAGCTACAGAATGGTTTGAAAAATGTTTAGCAATAGATGACAAAAATGAAGAGTCACTTTTAGGAATGGCTGAGATTCAATCAAGTGGATTAGGAATACCAAAGAATTTTGAAAAAGCTGCTTATTACTATGAAAGATTATCCAAAATTGGAAACGCAGAATCACAATTTCAACTTGCATTATACTATAAAGAAGGAAAAGGTGTTGAACAAAATATTGATAAATGTGTCAAATATTTGACAGATGCATCTAAAGGTGAACATTTAGAAGCCATCAATTTACTTGGTTTTCTTTATTATAAAGGAACAGAAGTTCCAAAAGATGGTGAAAAAGCAAAAGATTGGTTTGAATTTGGTGGAAAATTAGGAAGTGTTGATTCTCAATTTAATTTAGGATTGATGTATGAAAGAGGAGATGGTGTTGAAAAGAATAATATTTTAGCAATAACATGGTTCAAATTAGCTGCAGAACAAGAACATGCTGCATCTGCTTATCACATTGGAAAAATATATTCAACATCAGATTCAAGAAGAGAATTGAAAAATTCACTGGAATGGTATAAAACAGCAGCCAGTTTGGCACATGTAAAAGCACAATATATTGTTGGATTGGCTTATTTTGAAGGAAAAGGAACAACTCAAAATTACACTAAAGCTTATAATAATTTTTTGAAGGCAGCAAAACAAAAACATGCAGATGCTCAATATTATGTTGGTGTATGTCTTGAAAATGGACATGGGGTTCCAGTTGATGAAGCACAAGCTGTTACTTGGTATAATAAATCAGCGAATCAAAATAATGCAATGGGTCAATTAGCATTAGGTCTTTGTATTCATAATGGAAAAGGAATTACTCAAAGTGATTATCAAGCAATGAGTTATTTCAAAAAATCAGGTGCTCAAGGTAACTCAGAAGCACTTTATCAAGTTGGATTATGTTATGAAGAAGGAAGAGGAGCTCCTGCTAACGATGAAAAAGCATTAGAATGGTATATCAAAGCTGCTGATGCTGGACATTGCGAAGCTCAATATTGTGTTGCTTGCTTCTATCTTGATGGAATTGGAACAAAAATTGATGATGAACAAGCTTTGATTTATTTAACAAAAGCAGCAGATCAAAAACATGACTTGGCACAATTAGAATTAGGTGATATTTATGAAGAACAAGAAGATTATGATAATGCATTGTACTATTATGATATGGCAAGAAAAAATGATAATCCAGATGCAAAAAAGAAAATTAACACTTTGAAAGAAAAGTTGAAATATCAATAAAATTTTTATAATTCTTCAGCTGGAATTGATTTCTTTTTCAATTTTGGAAGTGTGTTTTCTGTTTGAAAAAGTGAAGAATCTGGAATTTTCAATTCTTCAGAGCTTTCAATTCCACGTGCATTTTGCTCATAATATTTCCAAATTTGATCCATGAATTTGGATACTTGTATATTGAGATTTGCAAGTTTATTGATGTCAATTTTTTCATACATTTCTTGATTCTTTGTGTATTCTTCAAGTATTTTCCCAATTTGATTTTTGAAATCAAAATAAGAACCATATGTTTGCATGAGTCCATCACTCAATTCTTTGAGGATTTTTTGAGAATCTCTAATCAATTTAGTGTGATTTTTAAAAGCAGTGAGAAGTTTATAACTTTGAAGTGAAATTTGGAATAATGTTGGTTTTGATTCTTTTTCATTTCTGAAATCTTGAATTTTTGACATCAAAGCATCAACTGAATCAAAATTTTCTTTTTCAATTTCATCGACACCAATGTAGTGCGCTGTAAAACGAATCTTAGGAAATGTCAGAAGTAGATTGTTTTACCTTTTCTTTTGGGATTTTTTCAATCACATCTTTTTCAATTCCGATTAAAGGATTTACAATTGAGAAACCTAAATTGAGTGCTTTCTCCATTTCTTCACGTTTTTCAACGGATTCATTTGAGATCGTTAACATTATTAATATCATCCCACCAAACACCCTTTCCACACAAAAATGATCTCCAAAATTCACTAGAAATGAATGCAAAGATTCTGTTTCATGAATAATTTCTTTGTTTGGTGTTAATCTTGTGTCATTGTCAATGAATTCTGAGTACTTTTTATAAACAAATTTGATGATAATTTGAGTATCTGTTTCAGATTCATTAAATGATTTCATAATTTTTTCTACTTCTTGGCCAAAATGTTCCATCATTACCAAAGATTTCATTTCTTTTGAAATAGGAACTTGAAGAAAGTTTCTGATATCTTTTCTAGTTCTGATGATATTGGCACTGTAATGAGAATAATCTATCTTTCTTATGGAAGGTTTTGCAGAAATGATCATTGATTTTGCAGGGAGATCATCCACCAAATTATAGCCTTGGCCAATGGAAACGTCTGAAGTTACTGGAATTGTAATTCTATCACTCATGAGTGAGTGATGTGTTGACTGTGTTTGACCCATGTGTTTGTTTGAACTTTTAGAATCCAGATCAACTTTTATCAATCAAAATTTCTTTATTAGGAATTTCTTGAAGATTGATCATTTCAAATTCGAAAAATAGTATAAATTATCTTTGAAAGTCAATTTTTGTTTCAAATTTTCTAAAATATCATTGGACATTCCTAGACCAATTAAATCATCTTCAGAAACTGTTTCATTGTCATTGCTTATTAATGATAATAGTTGAAATATATTTTGATTTTTTTGTGATTCTTCAAATTGATCAATGAAATTTCTTTGTACTATTTCAATATTTTCTTTTCTTATTTTTGATTTACTATCTAAATCTTCAATCATTGAAATTAGTTTTTTAGCTTTGGTATTTAATTCATGAATATTTTCTTCGTTTGGTTTTAAGTTTGAAATCCATGTACGAAATTCATTGAATTTAGTTTGTATTTTAATGTTTTTTGTTTCCACTTTTCTCAAGTTTTCTAATTCAGATTTCTTTGATTCTAATCTGACAAACATCAATTCTTGTTCAATTTTCAATTTTTCTTCAATTGAATTGATTTCATTTTGAGTATCATTTTCTTTAGTTTCCTCTAAAATATCAGAAATTTGTGCTAATTCAATCATGATTGATAAATTTTCCAACTCTTTTCCAATTTTGGAATACTTTTTGTCAAGATCATCTAATTCATCCAATGAAGAACCTACAACAATATCTAGAAGAAAATTTGATGCAGAAGTTAGTATCGTTTGTATTTCATCATAAATTGATTTTTCCTTTTCATTTGGTTGATCAAAATCTTTCTTCATGTTGTTGTTAATAAATTCAATATCAGATTTCGTAGCTTCATTACATGATTGAAGTTTTTCCATTTCAGTTGATAATTCTTCAATAAGTGAATGATTTAATTGTTGAATTTGTTGAAAACCAATTTGTAATTCTTGAAAATCATTATCAAATTCCAAGGAGTCTTTATTCAACAAATCAAATGTAACCTCAAATTCTTCCATTTCTTTTTCATTTTTTATCAAATCCAACTTTTCTTTTTGTGACTTAACAAGTTCTTTTTGTGCTTCAAAAGAGACAATTGTGGATTTAATAGCAAACAATAGTTGTTTGATTTTTCTTTCTTGTTTGTCCAATTCATAATTAATTTTTGCTTTTTTTTCTTCCATTGTTAATTTTAAAGAGTTTAATTTGATTTCAATTTTTTGGATTGGATATTTTACTTTGAAATTCTCTTCAAACATTTCTTGAAGTTTCATTAGTTTTTCACTTCCAATACGAAATATTTTTTCTTGTTCATATTCAAATTGTATTAATTGGTCTTCTAATGAAATTAATTGAATATCTTCATTTAGATGCACTATTTTCTGTTGTATCCAGTCAATGAATTCAATAGATTTTTTATTGTATTCATTCATAGCCTTTGATAATTTTTCTTTTATTGTTAATTGAATCTTTAACAATTTCTTTTCATTTTCTTCAATTATTTCATGATATTTTTTAGATAATGATGAGAATTTGTTGATTTCATGTTCATTATTTTTTGCATTTTTATGATTTGCTTTGATATATTCCAAATTCATTTCTGTTATTTCCTTCACTTTTTCATCTGATTTTTGAAGTTTCTTTTTCAATTCTTTTTGTTTTTGAAATCCATTTTGAATAGAATCTTCAGTTTCAAAATGCTCTTCTTTAATTGGTTCGATCCCTAAACTTCCAAATATGTCTTCAAGTTTTTCCATTTTAACTTTGAATTTATGATTTGAACTTTCAAGTTTCTTCATTATTTCAAGTTTTTCGTCCAATTTCTTTTCATGAAAATCATGAATGTTCTCTAAGTCACTCCATAAACCTTCTAACATATCAATGGAAGATAAATTCTCTTTTGACTTCTGAAATTCTTTCTCAATGCTGAAAGTTGAAAGATATTTCTTGTGTTCTAAACAAGCTTCATATGTATTATATTCGATGACATTCTTTGAAAATAAATGATGAATTGAAGAATCTATCCAATAAAGAAAGTTCTTGACATTCTGACTTTCAAACTTTTGATATTTACTAATCAACTTCAAACGATCATATTTCATTTTAATGTATTCCTTGGTTTTAACTTGGATTTTGAATGGACTTCCAGCAATCATTTCATCATTGATATACAACTGTAGTTCATATTCTCCTTCAACTTTTGGAGTATAAGTGAATTCATATTTTCCTTTTTTTGATGATTTAATAGTCATTTCACATTCTTTTGAATCAACTGGACCTTTCATTTCACAATTGACTTTCTTCACTTTTTCAGAATTATTTAATGTTCTCTCAACCACAAAATTTGTTTCTTCTCCAACAGTCAACAATCCACTCAAGCCTTTTCCGTGAGCAAACCACAAAGGTTTTTGAACTTGAAAAGAAAATGGACTATTACTGATATGCTTCCCACAAAATAGTACATTCAATTGATGAGATCCATGTATTTTTGGAGTAAAATTAATTGAGTAAATACCACTATCATCATTTTCAATAAATACTTCAACCAGTTCGTTTTCATTCAATGAAGTTATAGAAATATCAAATTTGTCACTTGAAAATTTCTTCAATAATCCATTTCTATCAATACTCTTTAAATGAATTTTTGATTCTTTGTACACTTCGTATGTGCCAGTTAAAACGAGTTTACATAGGTTTGTTTCAACATCAACTTCATTTATGATATTAATAAGAGGAGATGAATCAACTACATTAACGATCAATGGATTTTCTTGAATTTTTTCTCCGTTAACAGAAATTGAAAATTTGTACACTCCTGAAACAACTGGAGTGTAAATGATTTTTAGAGTGTTTTTCGTAACATTGATGATTTTTAGTTTACATTTTTCATGTTCAACTGGAGCATCTAAAATGCATTGCAACTCTTTGATTTTTGGTTCATTTTCACATTTTATGAAAAATGAATAAGTCAATCCTTTAACAAGATTATTTTGAGCTCCTAATCCTTCAATTGACCATCTTGGAGTAGATTTCACTACAAAATAACGTGGTTGCTCACAAATAAGTTTTTCATTGATCGAAATAGCTATTAAATAACTCCCTGGATATTTTGGATGGATAGTCATTTTTGAATCTTTCATAGTCGGATTTGAATGGTAAATATGACCCAACATGAATGATTCCAAAGGTCCTATAATTTTGATAGTGCATTTTTCATCAGTTACAGATAAATTACCTGTTTTACTTTTTAGTTTAAAAATAGAATCTCTATTGATAAAAATATCGTCTGGAATGTCAATGGAATAATCCAATGGATCAATTTCTCCTATTTGTTGGTTTTCATCTTTTAGATACCCTTTCTCAACAATAACTTCAATTTTTGAATCACTTGATTTCTCTTCAATCTTCTTTGATTCATTTTTGACTTCAATAATTGAATTTGATTTCTTTTTTATTTTTAAAAATGAATTCAATTTGAAAAATGACTTATCAAGTTTTTTTTCTTCAATCTTTTGTTCTGTAGGATTTGAGTTTGGTCTTGGACTTTGTTCAATTTTTTTTAACCTTGTTGTCAACCAAGCAGGTTTTTGCTCTTCTTGAACTGGTTTATTAATCGGTACTACATTTGGTGATTTTCTTGGTGTCATTCCAATCCAACTTGGTTTTGTCTCTCTTGGAGTTTCTTCAAATCTTGGTGTTTTTGATGTTGTTTTTCTAGGTGTAACTGGTGGTGTTTTTTGTTCCAAATTTTTTTCATCGACAATCAATTCAAATGGTTTTTTAGTTTCATCAACTTGTTTCAAATAAGTTAAATACATCATAACACTGATTTCATCAGCATAAGTATTCAAGTTTTCAGCTGTGATTAAAGTTGGAATATTGAACTCTATTGAAAATGAAGACATGTTTGTTTGATGTCTTTTTAGAGTGTCCTTTTCGTCAAGTAAAGCAAGAGTGTCTTGTGTCATGTTGTTAAAAATTGCTTGGAATACATTTCCATCTTGAAAAGAATTGTGGAAATCTTTCACATTTATTTTAATGCTCTTTGTTTTTTCTTTGACCCATGATAATAGTGTCTTCTTCATGGCTGCAACATTTTTCGCATTTCCGCTGGATTTTCCTTGTAATAATAAATAATGAATAGCAATGAATTTCATCAAACCTGTTGTTTAGTTTTAAAAAATAACTAACTATTTATCGTTTTTAAATCACCTTTTTCAATGTCTTCTGGTTGAATGTTATGAATTTCAACTCCTTCATTTTTTAAAAAATCAAGACACAATTTTAAGTTGGCCAATTTATGTATCTTAAAAGAAGGGTTTTGAACGAATTTACCAGGTATTTTTTTATCCGCCAACAATGACAAAAATATTTTAAAAGTTTCTCCGGAATTCAGATCCATAGATAAATGCTGAACTTCTTTATTAACTTTATTCAAGTACAAGTTCATCCAATTTATGAATGTCTTTGTAAAAAAATTAATTCACTTTGTTTCTTTGCTTACTTGGTGCTGTATCTCTTCAATGATGATTTCTTTCATTTCATTGGAGGTTATTTTTCCGACGATTTTAACACATTTTCCACAAAGACAATTTATCATTCAAAATTAACTAATTATGATTCAAAGAATGACATGAATCATTGTTATTTGATTTATGGTCAATTATTAATAATTAATATTTTATTTATGAATCACCAGAACAAAAGTCCCAAATCCTGTAAACTTCCGTCAGCGTTTTGATTTGTGCCATTCCAATAGACGAATCTTTCACCCAATAAATCATCAGGAATCTGTATTTTAATGGTTGGGTATAGTTTTTGTTCAGCATCCAATTCAGCACAGTACCTTGAAAATCCAGGTTTAAAATCGGCTGCACAAAAATCTCTTGCTGCATATCCAGTATAAACAGCACTTGATTGACCATGTATTGTTTCTCTTACTCTTCTTTTTATTATTCCATTGTTACAAAACCACTGTTCAACTCTAACAGTAGTAATATCATTTTGTGCCACATTCCCTCCATTTGTGCAGCAACAATTTTCTACAAACTTGTTCCAGTTTCCATAACCAGCTAATTTGAAAAATTAGTTGAGAGAAGTAAATTTACCGTATTCATCAGGTATTGTTTGATTACAAGTATTTTTTGCATATTGTGCTCTGTCTAATCCTTCAGATTCAAATGGTTTCATTGCAACTATTCCTGTAAATAACTCAATCAATGAGTCTTGACTTAAATTTTCGAATTTTGTTGTTGAAACAACAGCAAGAATAATTGTCAAAACAATTGTTAATGTGACGGCTCCATAAACCAATATGTAGTTTGAAACATTTGAAATTACATTTTCGTTGATTTTACTTTTTATAATCTTATTGTGTTTTTGATGTTCTTGATTCTCATCTGGATATTTCTTCTTGAAAATTTTTTGTAATTTTAAAGCTTTGAAAGAAAAATAAGCATCAAATGCTCCATTCAAAATGGTTGTTATGATTCCAAAAATCCCAGCAACTCCATTGCATGCTAAAACAATGATTGATAACTCTGGAGGTAATTGAAATACTGATGAAATCAAAATGTAAATTGTACTAAGAATCAAAAAAATGCTGCAAAATATTGACAAAATATTTGATAGAAAAGCATTGTATGGTCGAAATATAATTGTAGCAATAATTGAAATCATATGAATTACTAATGTGATTCCCAATCCGATTCCTGAAGAGACTGCTCCAAATGGGAAGAAAAATAAAACTACAATGGCAAGACAAAATTTTTCTATCAATTTCCACACACCCCAATAACGAAACCAAAAAGTATAAGCATCAAAAAAACCATTGATACCGGATGGAGAAACGTACATTGCATATTTCCACTTTTTTGGTGAATACTTGAAACCAAAAATGAAAAGTATCAAATTCCAATAATGATTCAATTTTGATGATTCACCTTCTTCCTCTTTAATTGGTTTTGATCCCAAACCAATTTTGTTCATTAGACGATTTGAAAGTGATTTATCAGGTACATTCTTGTCAAATTCAACATCTTGAGTATCAAAATCAGCTTCATTCAATTCAATCTCGTTGGCTACACTCTTTTGTTCAGCAATATGTTTCTTGACTTTTCTTTGATATTCTTCAGTGTCCAGTAAATGCTGTACTTTGGTTTTTTGCAAATAGTATGTTGCATGTGTTATGGAATAACACCCAAGAATAGGTAAACCCACAACAACAAAAATAGTCAAAATTATTCCAAGAGGAATAAATAATGCAAAAAAAGATCCACCACAAGTTATGGCAGGATCTACTTGTAATCTTAATGTTGAAGAGCCTGTACATAAAGAGTCATACATACCAGTTGGACAAGCAAACGCAGGATTTGGTATTCCACAACTCATACAAGCTCCATTATTTGTTGTATTGAAATTTCCTTGATAGGAAGATGCAACTCTTGTAACTTTCAAAGGTAGATCTCTTGAATGATAATTCACAGGACAAATTTCTTGATTGCATACATACATTCCATAAACTGTTTTTGAAATTGGAAGATAAGAAAGTGACAAAAAAAATCCAAATGATTTTCAATCCATATTGCCTGAAAAATTCATTGATTATGAAAGAAATCTTTCTGACAAAACGAAATATTGTTGATAATCCATAAAATAAACTGGAAATAAAAACAAAAATTAGAAAGACAATCACAATTCCCATGAAAATAGCAAGATACGTCATAATTGGGTCAATTTCAACAAAATATGTGAAATAACTTGAAGCGGATCCGGTTGATTTTATATTTAAATAACCAATTAAATATAAAATAAATACTAAAATAAAGTCAAGAATCAAAAAAAGATAAAGAAACGTCGAAAATAATCTTTGAATGTAAGATATCAAATCAAACTTCAATTTTCTTTTTTCGTAAGTGTTTTCTTCAACCCTTTCTTCTTCTTCATTTTCATTTTCTTTTTCTTTTTCATTTTTTTTTAACATTTTGGATCTGTATTTCAAAATGGAAATAATTGAATAAATGATTGCATATACTAAAATTAATAATAATCCAACTGCTGATATACCAAAAGATATCAAAGAATTATAATAAAAAAGTGTGTACTTGACAAATGAAGGTATATCTCTTCCAACAACAGTTCCGTATTTTGATTCAAAATTATTTTCCACGTACATAAAAAATGACAACGAAAAAAACAATTGAATCAATATAACTAATAAAGAAGTATAAATAATACTAAAATGAGCAGATTTCCATGGTATTCCTCCAATAATTACAAGAAACAACGGAATTAAACCAATTAGGATGACATATTCCGCTCTTTGATCCAAAGAATAATCAGGTATCAAATCAAAAAGAGCCTTTTAAAGTAAAAAAAATATTTGGAGATACTTTCAATCCATCAATGAAAATTGCGAAGAACTTTGCTGACTCTGGAAAGTTATGAAAAGCTAATGAAACCATCATTCCTAAGTCTACTTCTTTAATATGTATTGTTTGTTACATTGAAAATAGGTGATGAGTATTTCTACTTGTGTGACCACACTCATTTTGTCTCAGCTGTTCATTGGTCATTCCGGAAAATCAACAAATGATCGTTCTGAAAATTTTTCCTCAACAGAAATTGCAAAAAGGAATGAACAGTTTGAGTATATAACTTTTGAACAGTTCAAATGTTTAATTTTTTAACCAAACATCAAATCAAACCACTCCATGATTTTTTTTGACAGTTTTTTATTTTTCAATTGCACCAATTGTGATGTGATATAAGCATCGCGTATATTTTTATCTTGAATTAAAAAAGGTCTTGCTGCTTTAATGAATTCAAAATTGGAATTTAAAGTTTTTCCCAATCCTTCAATCACTATAGTTCCAAGAACTAATGTCGTAAAATTAGGTTCAATCACTACTTCATATTTTTTTCCCATTTCCAAAACTTGGTTCAATATATTTCCAACATCCAATTCTTGAAGTGGTTTTTCATTCACATCTTTGATAATCATTGCCATTTGATAAGTGAAGTTCTTTATGTTCTCTGGATTGAGTTTTAATTGTTCATAATTTCTAGCTCTTTTAACCATTAATTCTGCTGCTGCAATACCATTTCCTTCAACCACAGTTGCAAATAGATCAATGAAATTCTTTTTATCTTGTTCACTCAATTCAGAAACTAATCCTGCATCCAAAACTACTAAATTCAATTTGGTTTCGTCCAATGATCGTACCAACAAATTTCCAGGATGTAAATCTGCGTGAACAAAATTATCAACTAACATCATTTTTAGATATAAACTTGTTCCTAAACGTGCAATTTCATTTTTTTGATGCATTGATAATTCTTGTAAATTTTGAAGTTGTTTTGTCAGAAGAATTCCACTTTCATAAGTTTCAACCAAAACTGAAGAATGAACAGTAAATTCAGGAATCGGTTTTGGAAATACAATATCATATCTTCTAAAATTATGGTTGAATTTTAATAAATTTCTCGCTTCATTTCTTAAATCTGTTTGTGAATTCATTGATTTGGAGAATGTTTCAACCATGTCCATCACATTGATAAATGAGAATGAAGGAAATAAAAAGTCAAACACAACTGCACATTTCTTCAAAATGTATAAATCTCTATAAATATGATCTTCAACATTTGGGTGTCTAACTTTAATCACGCACCATTTCTTTTCTTCTGGTTGATTTTTCAATGACGCAATATGGATTTGAGCAATTGAACCAGAAGCAACTGGCTCTTCAACGAATGATTCAAATAGATTTTCAAGTTTTTCTCCATAGATTGATTCAATTATTTTTTTCGTTTGTGAAAAGGAATGTGACGGAGCATTTGAGTGCATTTCAGAACAAGCATCAATTAAATCATCATTAAATAAGTCTCTTCTTGAACCTATCCATTGAGCTAGTTTAATAAAACATGCTCCAGATGAGCTTAAAGCAAAAACAAAATATTTACAAAAAACATTTTTGAATAAAAAATTTGAAAAATAAGAAAGTGGAAATAAAATTAAACTTGGACTGAATATTAAACCAAGTTGAAAGATTCTTAAGGTTAACAAAAAAAATCTGTAAATTCGGTGAAAAATGTTAAAATTTTCATAAAAGTCTAAATTGTGGTCTTCTTCATGATTTTCACTAATTTTAATTTTTTCTTTCTCTTTTTCATACAATTTTAAATCTTGTTCCTCTTGTCTTTTGTCAGTTACTGATTTGAAAAGAAAATAGAAACCAACAACCAACAAAGAAACAATCCAACCAAAAAAACCGAAAGTTGTTGTCCAAAAAACAAATCGATAAAAATTATATGGCATTGGAGGTGGTCGTATGATAAACTCTTTTGTTCTTTTGATTAAACTTGGTTTAGTTATATCCGATGACATCTCTTGAGTGAATTTTGAGTTTTTTAAACATCTTGAGCTGGAAAAACTTTTTTTTGCCAAGTTTTTTAAACTCTTCAATTTCACTTTCTTCAACATTTTTGTTAAAGTCGAAGAAATTGATTAATTGGTCGGAGTTTATTAAACCAATCATTCCTTTTTTTAAAAAAAACGATGAAGTTGAACAAATTTTGTGCTCTTTTTCCAAGTTCGATTAAAAAACGAATTTTTGAAGAAGAGGAAAATGAAGATGAAAATTGGTTAACAAAATGTTCAATTGCTGTCTCAAGAGATTCCAAACTAATTTCGTTTGCTCACGAAAAAAAATTAATTTATGTCAAATTTGACCCACTGAATCCATCTGAAAAACAAGAAATAGAAGAAATTAAAAATATATGTCAAGATTTCGAAAAAATTACCTGTTCTTTAATTTTAAATCTTTCAGCAAATGAAAATAATTCAAGACAAAAAATCAAAGAAAAATATTTTTTTTTTATTGGAACTTCAGAAGGAAATGTTCTTATTTTTAATTTTAAAGGACAAAAATTACATGAAGAAATCTTTTCAAATGCTCCAGTTGTTAAAATTAAAAACTCAAAAGATGATTTGTTTGTGATCTACTCAAGGTTTTTTATCAAAATAAATGGGACTTCATTGATTGATTTTTTAATCAGAAAAAAGAATTTGGATGATTTGGATGATGTTTCTAATTTTTCATACAAGAAATGGTATTTGAATGGTCAAGAAAAAATAAATGATGCAATTTGGAGTAAAGAAACATCAACAAATGTTTTAGAATTTTATAAATCTAAAAGTGTTGATTGTATCATTGGAGTTGGATTACAACCATCATTGGCAATGTATACAAGTAAAGAAGGACAAGACAGTTTTATCAGTGCTTCCAAAATTGCCTCAAAAGTTGCTTCAAAAGTTTCAAGTGCTGTTTTTTCATTTGCTAAAAATCTAATTTGGGGTGGTGAAGAAGAAGAAGAAATTGAAAAAAAAAAAAGTGAAAAAATACCAAATTCGAATCCCATTTCTTTGAATTTGAAAATTGATGACACTCCACGTGAAATGAAAACCATTTTAATTGATCCAACTTTAAAATTTGTACTGACAACTGATAATCTTGGAAGAGTTATAATTTATGATTTGTTGACTCATACCATAATGAAAATCTTTAAAGGATATCGAAATGCAAATGTCAGTTGGATGTTGACTGAAAAAAAGTTGTTTGTTGTTATTTATGCTCCAAAGAAAGGTATCATTGAATTTTGGAATCTTGCAACTTTAAAAAGAGAACAACAAATGAAATTCTGGAATAATTCAGTTTTGATTCAATTACCAGATCAAATTGGTGAAGAATTTGAACAAGATGAAATATCACCACCTGGAAATTCAATCTTGATTACTTCAGATGGTTCATTAATTAGAATATCGGAATATGAGAATATTTTGGATACAATGTCAGAAGATGTGAACTCAGATGTTCATTTTTATGAGAAATTTTTGAAAGGAGTTGACAATAAGTCTATTGATGATGCAAAACAATATTTTCAATTGATAAAATCAGAAAAGTATATCATCTTAGCATTGGAAAAGTTAGATTCACAATTTTCATGTAAAATGCAAATTGAATACACAAAATCAGCTTCTTCATCAGATTTTGTTAGTCCAAGAGTTTCTTATTTCACACAATATCTTCAAAATCGTTTTAAATTATTAGAATCATATCAATATTTAGAAGATGATAATTTTGAACTAAATGAAACTTTATTGATGAATGAATGGTCAAATTATATATCAAAAGAGTTAGTGAATCAATTTGATCAATTTGATATGCCAAATCCAACATTTCCGAAGAGAATCGACGCTTTTTCATTTTTGCAATCATTTGAAATAACTCAAGAACAAATCAAAGTAAAAAATACAAAAACTGCTTCATACTTTTTTAAATCAATGCTATTTGGTCAAATGGATTTATTCAAAACTGTTAGCTCAATTGTGAAATTATCCAATAATGATTTACAAGTAATTTTCTTTTTTGATTGATTTTTTTTAGGAACTTTTTTGTGAAGCATTTCTTTCAATTCCTGTCAAGCTTTTATTGAGAATTCCACCAAAATTAATATTAGACATTATGGAATTGATAAAAGACCCAAAAAATAGAATTTTCACAAAAATTACAAAATACTGTAAAGAAACGAAGAATTCATCAAATTCAATCCTATTGATAAATTTATGCAAAGAAGAGGTTTTAATTTTTATTTTTCAATTTATTATTAGATTCAAAATTTCAATTCTATGAGTTCTCGTTTGAATGAAATTTTTTTACTTCAATTTTATTTAAAAGACTCTGTTAAAAATGGATTGAGTTTAAATACATTCGGAAAAGAAACTGAAATTTATGAATTATTTGGAATTGAAAACTTAAGAAAAAAAACCAATTTAGAAATTTTGATTCAGAAATTTCCGAGCAATAATTCACATGATTTGATCAATTTCTATTCTTCTTCAATATCTTTCAAAAATGAAAAATATGAAGATGCTCTTGAATACTTTAATAAATTAAGCAAATCAGTTAAATCAGCTTGTTGTTTAATACAATTGAAAGAATTGATTTCTTCATCAAAAAGTTTAGATTTAATATTTTTGGAATCACAAATCAATCACAAAGATGAAAATTTAAAATTCAAAATTGTACATCTAACTAAATTGTTTAAACAATGTTCATCAGAAATCAAAGTTATAAATGATGATGAGCATTCCAAAAAAATCATCAAATTACAAAAAGAAGTTCTAGAATTGGATTTCATTTTCAATGAATTGTATAGTCTTTTATCTTTTATTGAAATCATTTATGAATGTCAATCTTATCCAAAATTCAATCTTTATCGATTATTTTCAATGGAATCATTGAATTATTTGTTCCCAAATGTTCCAAAGAAAACAATGAAAGAAAAACAAAATCAAAAATCATTAAGAAAGGATTATTTAGTGAGATTATCACAATTAGAATTGAAACAAACATTAAAATTATGTGATTCTTTTGATATTTCAAGAGATTTTGTTCATATAATGTACATCAAAGAAAAATATCAAAAATATGAAGATCAAGATGCTTCTGTTATTCTCTTGAAAGTTAAAGATAAAATTAAAGTTGGTAAAATGATGGTTGAAATTGCTAGATCAAGATTCGGTTTGATTTTTCAACATTTAAGCACTGACAAAAAAAATCTTCCTTTATTAAGTCATATGCCTGTTCAATTGTTTCAATGGATTTCAAATCAAATGTCAGACACAAATCATGATATTGAAATTGTAATTTCACTTTTTCATTAATTTTTTTTAGAACCATAAATTCATCAATAATACAAAAGCAATTTTGGAACAATGCATTGATTGTTTGACAAAGGATTTAATTGAGTATAAAAAAGCAATTCAAATGCTTCAATTTATCAATCAAATCTCATCTTCGTAAAATTCAAATCTAACAAAATAATGAATAAGAATTTATTTTTCATTTCCTTGGTGATTTAATTGCATCTTCAACAAGTTGTATTAAACTTTTTTCTTCAGACCAATCATCGCCATAAAAACTTGAAAAATTAATAAACAGTCACAAATTACCTTTTTGTATTTTTTGGATTGTCAAAAGGACAAAGACATTTCGCATATTCATTCTGTGCTGGAATAAAATCTTCAGAAAGTGGTGATTTATAATGACGCAACCAAAAACCGCGATCAAATCCTTTTAACAAATCATATCCAAGATCTTCAATTGGGAATGTTGGGTAATATTCCAACACTGTATTTAAAAACTCATCTAGTTGTTTATGAGTCTCAAAGGTTATTTTATTTTCCTTAAATCCACATTTTTCTTGTATAATTTCCGGTATTTGATAATCAACTGGACATTCACCAGTTAATCTCAAATTTTGAATGTATTTTTTTATATATCCTTCCAATTTTAAATCAGTTTCTATATCTAAAGACATTAAAACATCATCAATGAAGGTTTGACAATTATTGTGTAATTTCTCATAAGAATGAAGTGTGTTCCATCTTGTTATTACTTCTGCCAAAACTTCAATGATTTTTTCAATATCAACCATTTCATATGAATGTTTAATGTCAATAACGAGTAATGAAGAACCTGAATAAAATTTTTTTGGAACACATAATTCAGTATTGTTCCATTCCTATCGAATGTTAAAAAAAAAAAAAATACCAGATACCAAGGTCCAATGGAAATGGCGGAATGAATAAGTCCTAAATTTGTATCTCCAACACCTAATTTATGAATAAAAGGAGCTGCTAATCGTCGAAGTGTTTTCTGTTTCATGGTTCTCAAATTTTCAGTCAGAATAATTTTAATTTTCAATCTTTGATTTGTTTTGAACTCTTCCACAGGAAATTCCTCTTTTTCTTGAACAATATCTTCGTTTGAATCACTTAATTCAAAAACATTTTCTTCAGGTTGATCTATTGAGTTTGTACTGGACAAGAAAGATTGATGAGTTTTAATTTCATAACTTGTTTTAAAATGATCAAGAACTTTTTTAAAATCTGGATTTAAATAAGCTGTTATCAAAGATTCTGCAATGCACAAGTTTTTTGAGAAAGTTGTTAATTTTGTTTCATTAAGTTGTTTTTTTGAAGTTGCTTCAATTTTTCGTTTCAGAATTTCTATTTTTTCTGTATCTTCCATTTCTTCAAATTGTATTCTTTCTTTTGTGATCAATTCTAATTTTTTGTCATGGCTTGAACTGTATCCAGTTGATTTTCTTCCCATTTTGGAAAAAACTGTGTCATTGGAGGAAATATTCTGAGTTAATTAAAGTGTGATTCAAAGTACATGAATTAGAAATTGATCACTATTTGAAAAGATTACCTGTCATCTAAAATCAACCTTTTAAATCATGTTCTCACATAGGTTTTGTCACTTTGAAGACATATGATGATTCCAAATTATTTTTAGAAAAAAGAAAATCCAAATCTCAATATTTTCTCCGTTCACAACATCATTGGACAATGATAGAGTAAATTAGAAGGAAATTGACCAATAAATTTCGGAATAGTTTCCAAATCTACGTTTCCACACTTAACAAAATGAGTTTCAATCAAGGGTACGGAAATAATAACCAACAACAATATAACCAAGGCTATAACCAAAACCAAAATCAACAATTACAAAACTTTAACCAAGGTTATGGTCAAAACCAACAACAATATAACCAAGGTTATGGACAAAACCAAAATCAACAATTACAAAACTTTAACCAAGGATACGGTCAAAACCAAAATCAACAAAACTTCAATCAGGGATATGGTCAAAATCAACAACAAAACTATAACCAAGGTTATGGACAAAACCAAGGTATTGGTGGATTTCAAGTATCTGTTGGATTTGACCAACAAGGTATGAATATTGGTTTTAATCAAAACATGAACCAACAAAATATGAACATGGGTTTTAATCAACAACAAAATTATCAACAACAAAATAACCAACAACAAAACTATCAACCACAACAAGAAAAATGTCCAAAATGTAACGCTAAAGGATGTTTAGGTACATTTGGACCTTGTCCAAAAGGTGACATGCATTACAAAAGAGACTGTCCATGTTGTCTTGGTTCAGGATTTGTTAATGGAGTATTAAAAAGCTGTGATTTATGTAAAGGAAAGGGTGGTCAAGGTACTTTTGGACCTTGTGATAAACTTGAGATTCATTACAAATCAGATTGTTTGGGATGTCAAGGAAGATGTTATGTTTAAATAAATTTTTGAAAAATTCAATTTTGTTTCATTTAGGTAGTCAATACAGGAAATTCAAATTTTTCAAATTTGGGACATTCATTCACTTGTCCAGGTAAATTCAAATTATTTTTAAATAGAAGGTCAAACTTATGGTCAAAATGGAGCTAAAAACTTTTTAGCTGGTTCTTATAATTTTACTGTATCTGAAATTGAAGTTTTCAAAAGAGCTAAAAAATAAATTGTATTTAATTTAGGTTTCTGATCTACTCATAACTTGGATCATTTAGTTTTCCGTTCCATCTTTTTGATTTGTTTTTGAAGGGATTCGTTGAAAATTTCAAGTGACTTTTGATTGTACTTCTTTTGCTAATTTTTTACCTCCTACTTCTATTCCTAAATGAGTATTGTCATTGACTTCTGATTTTAACCAATTTTTTATTATTTTGATATTTTACTGTGATTGTTTTGTATTCTTCTATTGATGAGATAACTTTTTCAATTTCATTAAAGTCTTCTTTTTGTCCGTGGTTTCCATGAACTAAAACAAAAAAATGCACCTCTTTCACTTCAACCTCAACCATCGAATTCTTCCAATCGGATTTTTCTAAACTCACCAACATAATTGTCAAAGAAATATTAAATTCAAAGAGTATTACAAAGAAAGGGCTCCAAAATTTCAGATTTATCACTCATTTTTGGTCATGTCCATGTTTTGGACATGAGTTTCAGTGTTGTATTAAAACAGAATAAAACTATCTAAAACTTGTAGCCAATAGCCTTGTAAACAGCATTTTTTTTTGTTATTCAGAAAGAAAATCTTGAGGTATATTATACGGTCTCATCTCCTTTCGGACTTTATTTAACAGCAATCATCCGGATTAGATTAAAAAGTCTCCAAGAATAGAAAGAACAGGCTGAATACATCAAAGTAAAATTTTTAGAAAGAAGATTTATTACAACATGATTACAACAAACAAGAAAAGAGAAAGAAGAAATGAAATTGAAAATCTTGAAGCACTTCCAGAACAAACTGCAGGATCTGTTTTTGGTTTTCCAAAGCAATATTCTGCATCGCATTTATCACCTCCATATCCAGCGTTACATTTACAAGTGTCTTGAGATATGCAACTGCCTTTTCCAGAACAAACAGTAGAATCAGTAGATTTTATACCATAGCATGTAATTTCTGGAGCTTTTGACATCGAAGGAGTAGGTGACATTGTTGGAGGAGAATTTTCA
The DNA here is from genome assembly GCA_016618085.1 of Neovahlkampfia damariscottae. Lineage (NCBI taxonomy): Eukaryota > Heterolobosea > Selenaionea > Neovahlkampfiida > Neovahlkampfiidae > Neovahlkampfia > Neovahlkampfia damariscottae. The sequence continues at coordinate 835 of JABLTG010000015.1, read as the reverse complement.
CATTGATTTCCAGTATATCCATTTTTACAACTACAAGTATCGACTCCAGTACATGTACCTTGACCTGAACAAACAGTTGAATCTGTAGATCCTTTTCCGAAACAGGTAACTGTTTGGCACTGGTTTCCAGTGTATCCTGCTGAGCAAACACAATTATTTGGTCCTGAGCAAGTTCCATGAGCTGAACAAACTTGAGTATCATCTGATTGTTTTCCGTAACAGATTGTATGTTCACATGTTGTTCCTGTATAACCAGCATTACATGTACATTGGTCTGGAGAGTTACATTGACCTTTTCCTGAACAAACATCTGAATCTGCTGAAGTTTTTCCATGACAACAGTTAATTCACATCCAGCACCTGAGTATCCAGCGTTACATGTGCAAGTATCTGGACTTGTACATGAACCTCTTGAAAGACATACAATTGAATCATTTGAAGATTTACCAAAGCAAATATTCAATTCACATTTAGCTCCAGAGTGACCAGTGTTACGTTGACAGGAATCTGGTCCAGTACATGAACCGTGTCCTGAACAATCTTGTGGACTTGATGAATCAATTCCAAAACAAACATTTAAGTCACATAAAACACCTGAGTACCCTGTGTTACATTGACAGGTATCTGGTCCAGTACATGAACCGTGTCCTGAACAAACTTTTGGATCTGATGAATTTTTTCCATTACAAATTACAAGTTCACATTGTCGTCCTGAGTATCCAGAAGTGCATGTACAATCATTTGGACTTGTACATGAACCATGAGCAGAGCAAACTTGAGGATCATTTGATGGTTTTCCAAAGCAAACGTTCAGTTCACAGTTATTTCCTGAATA
>JABLTG010000159.1:0-43468 GCA_016618085.1 Neovahlkampfia damariscottae | reverse complement strand
TGTTGATGTTGAAGTAACATTTTTTTCTTTCCAAAATGAATCCAATTTGAGCTGTTTGGACATTTTAAATACTTGAGATCTTTTTCAGTATTTTCTAGTTGAACAAAAGGTCTTTTTTGTTCAACTTGAACAACTTCAAATAAAAATTCTAAAAATAACTGGCAAAATTAAATCTAATTGGCCATTTTTATCACAATAACCATCAATTCATTGGCCGTTAACCAATCACTATGAAAATTTTTGTAACTGTGGGCACCACAGAGTTTGATGAATTGATAAAAATCATTTCAAATTTTAATTTTATAAATAATGTACAAAAACAAGGATATACATCAATGACAATACAAAAAGGAAAAGGAACGTTTCAACTGAATATAAAAGAATATAACAATATATTTCCTAATTTTGAATTAAAAGTATTTGATTTTGATAGTTCACTTGATTTATATATGAAAGAAGCAGATTTGATTATATCTCATGGTGGTGCAGGTAAAAATTAAAAAAAACTAGAAAAATTTAAAAGGTTGTTTGTTTGAAGGTTTGCATTTGAAAAAAAAAGTAGTGGCTGTTTTAAATGAATCTTTAATGGGAAATCATCAATTAGAATTGGTATCTGCTCTTTCAAATTTGAACTATGTAATAAAAACAAACACAAATGAAATTGAAAAATTATTTGAGAAAGAGTTACCGTACAGAGAATCAAAAAAAAAAAATTAAAATTTAAAAGTTCTTTAGATGAATATAAATTGCCTGATAGAAGTCAAATAGCAAATTCAATTTTAGAATTAGGAATTTAAAAAAAAATAAAGTTTGTTATTAAAATTTATTGTTTTTTTTCCAATTCATTTTTATAATAAACCCATGTATTAAAAGCAGTTTCAAATTCATCATTTTTTGTTTTATTTAGTCCAAAAATAGTTGGAGAAAAAGTTTGAAAAAATAATTTTGCACCTGCGAAACCAACTACACCAGCAAATACACCAGCAAGTGGTTGAAATGATCTAATTATTAAAAATTATAATTTATATTTTTTTTTACTTTGAATGAACTGAAATACCAAATCCACCAGCAGTTAAAAGAGAAAAAAAGTTTGTAAGATTTTCAGAGTTGTATTTTTTTTTACCAAGTTGACTGAATTCTGGTACTTGTTCACGAAATTGTTTTTCTAATTTTCTTTTTTGAAAATAACCCAATGGTTCTCTTGGAAGGAAAGTCATTCTTTGTTTTTAAAAATCTATTTGATTGGATAAAAAAAAATAAAATAAATTTTAAAAAAAAACAAAATTTAATCTTTTTTCAAATCAAATAATTGAATTTCAACACCTTTTTTTGTAATTACAGCAATTTCAACTTGATCACCTGTATAAATATCTCTTTCACCAGCACTACTAAAAGTATCTTTAACAATATTTACTGTGTCTTCTAAACCAAGTTTTTCTTTTGGTATAATTTTTTGATTTTTAAAAGCGACTTGGTTATCAAGTAAAGGTTGAACTAAACTTTGACCTGAACCTGCTGCTCCTGCTGGAATACTTTCATATGATCCAATAGCATCATAACCATACACTTTACCTTCTCCTTCTTCATTTAATCCAGCTACAAGATTAAAAGTATAAAAAGGAAAGAATCTTTTTCCATAAAGTATATTTGATAACATTTGAGCAATAGCAGGTGTACTCATTTGCTTTCCATGATCATGTTCATACCATGCTAAACGAGTTTTTAAAAGTTTATGTAACGCTTTTGTATCAGATTGCATTCCTGCTGAAACTATAACACATTTATCAGTTCTGATTTTTTTTGAATATTAAAAATGAAATAATTAGTTTACAATTGAGTTAATTTTGAAGAAGTTCTTGTTTGAATGGAATAACCTAAACTCATTCTTGTATCTCCAGCTGCAATAACAAAATCTTCTCCTGGAATAGCTAATGTTGTACTGATTGATTTTTAATTATTTTATTTTTTTTTATCTTACCCACCGTTGTCTCTGTATGGATTGAATGACATTCTTTTTTCTCAAGTTTATTTTTGTCTCAACTTACGGACCAATGAAATGAAAAATTAAAATGATTGGTTTAATAAAAAAAAAAACAAAAAGAAATAAATTCATTTTTTTTATATATTTTTTTACATTTTATTCATCTTTGTTCTTTTCACCACTGACAATTAAAGATATTCCCATCAAAATAACAGAAATTCCAAAAAACCATTTTAACGTCAGAGTTTCTCCAAAAATTAAATATCCAAAAATACCAGTTGATATAAAATTTGAACAAGTATTCAATACTGTTGCGGTTAAAGCTGATAAATTTTGTAATGACTCTACAAAATATGTCCACATAATTCCTGTGCATAAAATATTTATAATAAAACATAAAATTCTGGCAACTATTAGTACCTAATAATAAAGTGTGAAAAAATTAAAAAAATTACAAACTCTGATGAAGAAAAAAATAAAATACAATTTTTTAAAAAAGTTTGAGTTGTGTCAGTTGATAATTTACCAAAAATAGATGAAAAAGAACCAAATAAACCAGCTACAAGTGAAAAATAAATGGCTTTGTTCTGTTGATTCATTCCAGTTTCAATTGTTGGTTTATTTGACCAATCATTTCATTTCAACCTCATGTCTGTTTTTGTTGGTTTAGTTGAAGTTGTATTTTTATTTTTATTTTTGTATATAATTAATTTATTGAATCCAAATATAATCAAAAGTTTCTTTGACTACACAAACGAAATAAAAAATGAATTTATAAATTTACCAAATGAACTGTTAAACACCTACAAAAAAAGAACAAAAAACATTTTAAATGAAAAAGAAATTAAAAAAGAAGAAGAAATAAAAGAAGAAGAACAAGAAAACCAAGTTGAAGAAGAACAAGAAAATACTCAATTACCTCTTCAATTATTCACAAATCCAATAAAAGAAGAAGAAGAAGAAGAAAAAGAAAAACCTGAAGAAGAATTAAAAGATGATAAAAAGAGATTTATTGATGTTCAAACACAAGTTCGTGAAATTGATTTTGTCACCATGCAATATCGAACAACACAAAGAATAAGAAAAGTAGAATCAAAATATTTTCAAGAACAAATGGAATTACCAGTTCTATTAAAAGGTGATATTTGGTCTTCCATGATTAAACCAATAACAAGAAATATTTCAACACAAACAAGAAAAGTTGATATACTTTCAAATGGTTCAGGTTCCGACGAAGAATATCAATCAGCAAAGGAAGAAATTGAAGATGAAGAAGATCAAAACGAAGATGAAGAATTTAATGATTTAAAAAATGATATTGTCAAAAGAAATTTATCAGTTCCAAAAAAAATTGAAGAAAATTTACAATTAAAAAGAAAGAAAATATCATTAGAAAATGAAATGAATATGGAATCAAATGTTAAATCAAATTTAGAAAAAATATCAATGTCTGATATATTTTCAATTTCAAATTTAAAAAGTTTTTATGGATTAAAACAAATTATAAAATTTATTATTTCTGAAAAATCTATAAAAATTAATGAAAATATTTTAGAAAAAATAACAAAAGAAGGAGCAAAAGAAACAAGATTTTCATTTAAATCAAATGGATTGGTTGAATTTCCAATTGAAATATTAGATATAAATGATAGAGTTACACAATTAGATTTATCTTATAATTTTATTGTAACCATACCAAATTGGTTTTCATCCAATTTTGAATATTTAACACATTTAGATTTATCTCATAATTTTTTATTTGAATTACCAAATTCATTTTCTCAATTACAAAAATTAAAAGAATTAAATTTATCCAATAATAAATTTGAATTCTTTCCAGATTCAATTTTAGATTTAAATTCATTACAAAGTTTAAATTTAAAATATAATAAATTAACTTATATACCATCTGAAATTTTAAAATTAAAAAAAACATTAACTGAATTAGATTTATCCAATAATAATTTAATTGATATTCCAGAAGAATTTAAACAATTTAAGAAATTTAAATATATTGATTTAGAAAAGAATTTCTTTTTATATAAAAATCATCAATTTTTAGAATCATTACCAGAAGAAATAAAAAAGAAAAAAATAGCATCTGGTTTTTATAAAACGACTTCTTCAGATTTTACTTTTGATTCAACTTCAATTTATAAAAATGTAAAATTTGAAGTGAATAAAAAGAAATCAAGTCATTTATTAGAATTTTTAATTAATGAAAGAAAATATGTTGAAAATTTAAATTTATTTAATGATATTTATTTTAAACCAATTAGAAATTTAATTAATACTGAGAATGATTTAATTTCAATTGAAGATATAAATTTAATTTTACCAAAAGAATATGAAAATATAATTGAATTTAGTCGTGGTTTATTAATTACTTTAATCGAACGAATTTCAATTTTAGAACATTACGTTGAACATAACGAAACTTTGATTTCTGATATTTTTATAATGAGAAAGAAATTCTTTGAAAATCATTTTGTAACTTATATTCATTTTTATCAAAACTCAATTCAAGCTCTCTCAGATTTGGAAAAAAAAAATCCGGAGTTTTTGAAATATTTGAACCAACGAAAAAAAATTCCAGCTTGTGGTGGAAAAAGTTTACAAAACTTTTTATCATTACCATTGAATAGATTACAAAAATATTTCAATTTCTTTGTTGTAAGGGTGAAATTTTTTGATTTTTATTTTTAAATAGAATTTATTGAATGTTACACCACAAGGTGACAATGATTTCTTTTCATTGAATAATTGTGTAATATTGATGTCTGATTTACTATCACAACAAAAAACAGAATTTGAAAGAATTAATTTCGAAACTCAATTAACAGAACTTGAAAAATTATCAGGAATGGTAAGAAAAATGTAAATTATATTTAAAACAAAGACATTAAGAAAACCAGGTAGAAATTTAATTCATTCAGGAAAGATTAAATTAATTCCAAATCTTGAAGTCGAATCAATTTTATCTGATTTAAAAGGACATAACTTGAAAGATATTTCAAAATTAAATTTTAGAAATATGAAAGGATTAAAATTAGATGAACATCCAACTATTAGAAATTTAATGTCAAAGAATATCTATGATGTTAGAATAAAAGAATCAATTGCAACTGTTTATTTATTAACTGATATAATGGTGATTACAGAACCAACTAATGTAAAGAATTCAATAACATTATATAATTTATATCATGGTGAATTAATACCTAATTCAGAGAATGATAAAACATTTACTGTTGTTTTAGAGAATAATCAAAGATTTATTTTTTCAACAAAAACAAAAGAAGAAAAACAAAATTGGATTTCAAAATTTGATGAAATTTTAGATTTTTTAAATACAGATGATTCATTAACAACATCACAATCTATTGATCAAGAAGAAGAAGATTATGATACTTTATCAGTTGATGATCAAACTTTAGTTTTTTTTAATAATGATGGAAAATCATTTGAAGCAACAAAAGGATCAGATAGATCAAAAGTTGAATCTATTTTTAAAAGAGCAAAAAGAAAAATACAAAAAATACCTGATGATAATTCATCACCTAAATTACAAAATTCAAATAATTCATTTTCACCAAATCTATCTTCTTCAGTTGATAAACCTATTCTTAAGATATTTGCATCTGAAACTGATTCTGATACTGAATTACCTGATATTTTAAAAAAGAAATTTACTGAAGAAATTATTGTTTCTGATTTTCAATCTATTGATGAAGGAAAAGATTATTCATTTTCAATTCAATTTAAGGTAGATTTTTATATTATTTTTAAAACACTTTTTTTTTTAGAATTCAAATGAACCAAAAAAAATAAAGAAATATTCTGAGTTGATTATATTTCATGATATTTTAAAAGAATTAGATTCTTCAATTTCATTATTATTACCATTAAAAGATTCAAATGATTTCAAAAAAGATGTTGAAAATTATTTGAAAATTTGTAATTCAAATTTAGAAATTCGATCATCCAATGAATTTAGAAATTTCACAGGACAACCAATTTTAGCAGAAAAAAAGAAATCACCAAGACTTGATAAAAAGAATTTCTCACATACAATTATTATCAAAAAACCATACAAAGTATGTATGGATATAATCAAAGATTTTGAAAATTATCCAAAATATATTAAACATTTATCATCTGCAAAGATAGTTAAACAAAATAATGATACTGGTGTTTATGATGTTGAATATGTTTTTAAAGTTGGTGTTGTAAAAATTGGATATACTTTGAGACATACAACTGATGATTTTATGATTATGTGGTCTTGTTTATCTGGATTTATTAAAAATAGTGTTGGTTCTTGGATTTTTGAACCAATTGAAAATGATACTGCTACAAAAGTTACATATTCAGTTAATTTGCAACTTTCAAATTCTTCTTTGACAAATTTTTCTGAAAAATTAATTGCTTCTGTATTATTGGGACAAGAAACTATTAATTCTTTGAATTCATTCAAAAAAGTTATTGAAGAAAAATAAAATAAATTGGTTTATCCAATCAGATTGAATCATTTTTTTGTGTTTGTGTTTTACTGTTCAATGGAAGAGGAACATTTTTTGATAGAATCAAAAGAAGACTTTGAAAAAAATAATGGAAAAGAAATTTTCAGTGATGAAGAAATCAAAGAAATATATTTTGATTGTGAAGGTGTTAATTTATCAAAAGAAGGAAAATTATGTATTTTACAAATCGGAGTGATTTTTAAAAATAAAATTAGAATATTCATTTTTGATATTATAAAAGGAAAAGAAGAAATAATTAAAATTTTAAAACCAATTTTAGAAAATGAAAAATATCTAAAAATAATTCATGATGTAAAAAGAGATTCAGAAGCTCTTTTTTATCAATTTGATATTAAATTGAATCAAATTTTTGATACACAATTAGCATACTCAGAGATTCATAAAAAAGAAAAAAAAAATTTACCAAATTTCATTTCATTGGTTGAATTATTAAAAGAATATTGTGATATTGATTATTCAGAAAAGAAAAAATTACCACATATTGAATTACAAGATTCTTCAACCTGGGAAAAAAGACCATTGGATAAAATATTACTTGAAAGTTCATGTAAAGATGTATTGTATTTGATACCTTTATTTAAAAATTTAAAATGGAGAATAGATGATTTTGAATATGAAGATATTGGTTTCTTTCAAAAAATAATTGAATATTCAACAATATGGTCAAGATCATTCACACATCATGATTTAAAAATCAAAGATGATAAAATTACATTTATTGATGAAATTTATTCAAAAGAATCAAAATATGTTTTGAGATGTTTTAGGTCACCCTCTGTTGATTTAATTAAAGTTATCATTGGATCGAAATATAAAAATATTTTCGAATATCAAGAGAAATTTGATTCTTATTTTTTTTCTACTGGGATTAGAGAACCAAAAACTATGTTTTTTTTTATGGGTGAAACAAAAAATGTTGAAGATTTTACTGAATTTATTCCAGAAAAACATGAAAATTATAGAATTTTACATTCACAAGTGGATTATGTTTTAAAGAAACATTTCTTAAAAAATTTGAGAGAAAAGAGTCAATGCTCCATTGGATTGTTTTCAAATGATATTATTGATGGTAAATATAATGATGTTAGAATATTCGGAAAAGCTAATAGAATTGAATTTGTAAAGAAATCAATTGAAGATTTATTAAAACAAATGAAATAAAAGATTATTCTAAATATTCAATTTCAAGAACATCATATCCTCTTGAACAAACTTGTTGACATCTTGAATTTAAATTTGATTGATATTGAGATAATGGTCTTGTTATTCTAATAGCTCCTGTCTTCCCTCTTACTTTTGTTGAAACTCCAATAAGACTTGAACAACTACAATAACGTGAATTTCCGGATGAACTAGCACCAAAATAATGTTCATAATATTTCTTATTTAAATCATTTATGATGTATTTTAATTGATCTTTTTTCCAATTGGATTCTGATTCGATCATAGTTTTCATTGATTCTTCAAATTTTTTGGAGTGTTCAGAGATTTGTTGATAAAATTTCTTTTCAAAATCTTTCTTTTTAGAACATAATTTTGCAAATCCTTTTAAACTTGATACATATAAACCGAGGTATTTTGCAGTTTTTTGTTGAGAACGGATTAAACTTGCTAATAGGTCAGCATAATTTTCAGTATAGTAGCGAATACTTAATTTATTTAAAGCAACTTTCAAAATATCTAAAAAGAATTTGTTTGAAGGATCGGAAACACTTGTGTATGAAATTTGACCTCCTTTTCTTGATTTAGTGGAGATTGTCCCTCCAGCTTTTGAAGATCCACCTTTTGAGTTGTATGCAGCATTTACACAAATTTTTTCCCAAATATTTTGATGACCATGGTTGATTAATGGCTCAACATCGAAATATATAGTTTTATCACATTGAGGGCATTTATATTCACAAACTCTTCCATCTTTACAAGGATCTGCAGATAACAATTGAGCAGTGGAACTACAATCTACAGGAGTGCTGATAACAAAGTAGAGTATTACTGTCAAAGTGATAACAAAGAGTTTGAGCATTTTGATTGGATTTTGATAGGCCAATCAAAATTTAAACCGATAATTTGGGTATTGAATGATAAATTTCTCATTAAATAGATCTATCATTTATTTTTCAAAAGTGATGAATACTACTTTTTCAATCAATTCAAAATTATCATTGGTCATTGTTTTTTCAAGTTCTTTGATGCCCTGTTCTATCTCTGAATCTGAAAAATCATTCAAATTTGAAGAGAATCTACAACGTAAAATATCAAACCACAATGATGTTTTTAAAGTAGTGGGGTAAGAAATGACTTCTTCATTCACATTTCTAAATCCGGAATCTAAAAGACTTTGAGTATAATCTTCAATTTTAATTTGATCTTTGTACCATTTATTGGCTGCTTCTTTGAAAAATGGATAAGATGGATGTTTTGGTCTTGTAATGATCAATCCTTTTGATCCATCTTTGAAATACTGAAATAACTTTGAAAAAAAAACGTTTCTGTGTTCAAAATGGTGGATAGCAAATTTAATGAATATCTTATTGACTTGTTTGATATTCAAATTGAAAAAATCCAATTCTGAATCAATTGGAATTGCAACGATATTTTTTTTGGTTGCTGCAATTTTAATCATTTCTCTGGAGATATCAATGCAATAAATAGGGGATTTTGTTTGATTTATTATCATTTCTGAAGTTTTACCTGTTCCACCAGCGAAATCTATTCACTTTTGAGATAAAAAATATTTGCAAACCTGCTATTATATCATCTTCATTGATTGAGAGTTTTTTCACTATTTCCGGTATTAAATTCTCATCTTTATAAATATGACTCCATGATTCTTCGTAAATGCTTGATAAATTGTTGTAATGTCCATCCATTTTTTGTTTGAAAAATTCTTCTTTAATGATTGGTGGGATAGCCGAAATGATTGAATTTAAAAATCCTCAAAAATACTTTATTCTTTCAATTTGGTTTGTTGAATCTTATTATTTCCACAAAAACTTAAAATCCATTTCAAAATTTTGAACAAATCAAATCTTGAAGCTACATAAGCAGAAACAAAAACAGTTGCTAATACACCTTGAACAATTGTGACAATAACAGCTTCTTGAAATGCATGATCAAATGTAATATAAACTAAAACCATTTCAATCCAAATTTTAGAATTTGTTAACACAAAAGCCATTACTAACACAATGATATCAGTGACATAATCAATATTTGAATAATCAAATGGAGGAGGCATATACAACATATTTGCTTCTAAATCTTTCTTTGGATGAACTTGTTGAGAATTTTGATTTTTTGAATTTGGATTAAAAACTGCTTTCCAAACATAAAAACCGAAACCAAATACTAAATACCATTTTTCGAAAGCCATTTGGAATGCATTGAAACCAGGATGTGTTTGATGTGATCTCATACCTGTACCACCAGCAGTTGGATGTGCATCAATTGAAAATTTATCTTCTTGTCCAAAGATAAATTGAAATGAAGGTTGACTCATTAAGAGTAAAACTAATGCTTGTTGTAATAAAGAGTAATATTGATCATCATATAATAAAGTTGCTTTTTCTTTTACAATTTTTGATTTTTCATAACAAACTTTCCATAATTGATGACAAGCAGGTACTAGAAGATTATTGAATTGAAAATTGAAAATGATCAATAACCATCTTCTATGATAAGTTTCTGACATTAAACCAAATGCAAAAATGATGAATGGTATTAAGATATAATCAATTCTTTTTGAATTAAAAATTATTAAATAAAGAATGTAACCAATGCAACTGACGAAAAATAAAATATAAATGATATGCATTTGTAATAGAATATCATACATTTTATCAACTTTTCTTGTAATTTCGAATAATAAAAATATTGTATATAAATAAATTGACATCAAAAATCCTTTAAAATCACCTAAATTTTCATTGGTAGATTCTTTTCCAGTAATTTTTTGAAGTATTTTTTGAATTAAAGATTTCAATGAAATTCCAGACATTGACATTAACAAATAAAATAATAAAATATATTGACCAAATGTATTGACCAATGATTTATGTTCAAAAAATGCTTTTGTTTCTCTGTTCAAAGTAAAATAAAGAAAGAAAAGAAAAACATCAATAAAACCACTCCAATATAATGAATTTAAAGCATTTGAAAATTTTGATGAATTATCAAGAGTAAGTAATGTTTTTGATGCTAAAAATATTGTCAAAAATACAATTAACATTTGAGTGATTAAAATAGGACCTCCTTTATTCCAAACACCTCCAAATGTATCAACAACAAATTGAGAATTAACAATTGATGTAAAATAAAGTGGTATAAATAATAAAATAGTTGACATAAAAAAGTATAATTTACACTTCAAAATATAATTAAAAATATGTCTTGTAAATAAAAATAAAATTAATAAAAAAATAAATAATGATTGACCAGCATAAACACCAGCCCAAACAATTGGTTTAACTAAATCAACTGAAAATCCCATAATCTCTTCTTTCATTTCTTTAGCAAATTCAAACATTTGTTTATTCATTTCATCAACATTATCATCTGTAATTTCCCAATTTAAAAGATTTTTTACACGAGTTTGATCAACATGAATTAAACCACGTCTTGAACATGTTGATGCTAATTGTGCAATATTTCTCTTCAAAACATTTGAATAATATTTTTTATCTTTTTTTGAATTTCCAAAGAAAGTATGTGAAACACCAACACTATCAACAGGAATATCAGTATCTTTAAAATAACTTGAAATAGTTGATGCAACATCAACAACATGTATTTTCTTTTCATCTTGTCTATTTAATTTTGGATTATATAACATCATGTATCCTTCATTTCCATGTGTTGAATATCCATGTAATACATAACCATGTGAAATATCATCAACACCATGATCTAAATTTTGAATTGAATTAACATTAATTTACCTGATGAAATAATTAAAAGATATTCTGGATTTTTATCAATCCATTCTTTTATGGAGTTCATATCATGTGCAATTCTATCAGCTAATGTATCTAAATATCTTGTATCATGTGGATTACTACTGAGGAAAATACCATGATTCATATGATCAAAAATAGCAGAATGTGATATTAAACTCTGTTTTTTTTGTTTTAATTCAGTCAATAAATTTTTAAAATAACTTGTAATGTTAATTGTTTTTTTTTGAACTTTACTCTCTATCTTTTTGAGTTTCAAAATAAAATTGATAATCTCTATTATGTGGCATTGTAACAGGTTCTTCATTTACTTTTACATTTTGAAATATTTTTCCATAATTTGGTCTTCCGTTAATTGCTAAAAATGACCATTCAGGTCCAATATATCTAAAAGGTGTAACTTTTGAACTTCTTTTTAAAGACCATAATAAATGATCTCCTTTAATTGATTCACCTCTATAATTTGTTGGAATTTGACCCGTCAACCAACTTTAAAAAATTTAACTATTTCTTTCTCTCTTACCTTGTGTAAATTGCATGTGAATATTTTGGTCCTGGTACATCAACTGAAAATAAAACACTATTACTTTTGTAATGTTCAAGTGTTTTTCTTGAATATTTTACTGGAAGTCCATCTGAAACAAACCAAAGAAATTTTGAAAAGGTTTGATTTTCAGGTTGAGTGCAATAATTTGGTTTTTTTGGTGCATCTTTTAAATTTGGAAATGGTTGAAAATTTGTAGGTTTTTGAACTCTAGAACATTGCACATTTGCAAATTCTGACGCGAAAATTCTTCTATCCCAAAAAACTCGAAAACAAACCCATGTGCTATGAATAAAAAAATATAAAATTAAGAGGTAATAAACAAAACGTGTCTGGCTTAGTGTCCAATTGAATACCGACTTTATGAATTGCATTTTGTTTGGTGCGGAAAAAAAAAACAGCGTGGGTGAATACTATTGGTGGAAAATTAAATTTGAAGAAGTTCGAAAATTCTGCACAACATCAAAAAAGTGTCATTTTCAAATTTTTTCAAATTGGTGTTCTCAATTTTTTATTTTTTTTAACAAATTCTCGTAAATTTCTTTCATTCTTTTTTTCATATCTCCAAAAACTTTTTCGAATTCATTCATATTCATAGTCTCAGAATTTATAGACTGAAGATAAAATATTGAACAAATTATGAGTAATAGACAAGAGTAGATTAACTTAATTTTGAAACTTCTTTTTTTTGATTTCTTTTCTAAAATTTTGAGTTCTTCACCATCAATTGTCTTTATTCCAATGGTCTTCGCTCTTGGAACAAAACTTGATGTCGTTATAAAAATACCTCTTGAAAGAGGAATACCGTTTAGTGTTAAAACTTCTTTGAACTTTGAAACTTCTTCTAATTTCACTGAACTTTCATATGCCTTACATTCTACATAAAATGTTCGAAAAAATCGTACAAAAGTTACATCCACCTGTGATAAATTTCCGAATTTATCTTTCAATTTAACATCATGTTTTACATTCCAGCAACCTAATCTTTGATAAAGTCTAACTATTCTCTTTTCAAAATTTAATCCTTTTTTATAGCTGGTTGGTGGTTTCTTTTTAAAAATCATCAACGGTAGTTTTTTATACTTGAATTTTTGAGTTGATTGGTCAGTTGTTTCAATAAAAAAAAGAGTGGCAATGTCTTCGTTCTTGAAAGAATCAGAAATTGAAGAACGACTTTTAGATCTTTTAAAATATCAAAAAACACTAGTGGATTCAAATAATCCAGATCAGAATAAAATACAAAAAATACAACAGACAATTGAATATTATTCTCAACTGTTGAAAATAAAAACACCAACAACAAATAAAGTAGAAACACCTAAAAAACAAGAGATTAGTTTACAAAAACTACGTCTGTTAGCTCAAGAAAATGCTTTAAAAAATCAACAAACAAATAGTGAAAGAAAGGAAAGTATTTTTTCAAGAACCCCTCAAAGAATTTCAAAGTCCAATTCAGAAATTATTTATAATGAACCAAAGATTCCAGGATACGAACAAAAACATCCAGAACTTTTTTATGATGATCCTGAAAAAAAAGAAAAAATTTATTCACCTGCTTCTTCTGGAAGTGGAAGTTTTTTAGATCCTGTTAGGTGGGGTTCTGCTTATAATTTAATAGGTAATCTTATTTATAATGAATTTTAACTTTTTCGTTTTAGCTGAAGTTACAAATTCAATTGGAAATAGTTTCAAACATTCATCTCAAAGTTCAAGTAAATTTTTAGATTTGACACCAAAAAAAGAAGAAAATAATGTAAATACACCTAAACAAGATGAAACAGTTAAATATCAAATTGAACAATTAATAGAAAATCCAGAAATTAAAGAAATTGAAGACACACCTGAAATTATTAACCTTGAAGAAGATTTATTAATTAAAGAAATTAATGAAGAAACAATGGAAGAAGAAGCATTGAAAACTCATTCACAAAGAGAATTAGAAAAATTAGAAATTGAAGGTGTCGAAAATTTAACAGCAGAACAAGAACTAGAATTACTTGAAAAAGAAATATTACAAGAAAGAGTAAATGAAGATAAAAAACAAATGTTTGAAAATGATCCATCTCTCTTTGAAATTGAATTATCATTTGATGAAGAATTTAAACTATTGAGAAAATCATTCATTCAAGCAGTGGCTAATGTTAGAAAATGGAAAACAGAAAAGTATGTTGATTCTGATGATCCTGTTGTTCATAAAAAAAAGACTACAACTGGTATTATTATTGAATTGGCATCTGGGAAGAAAGTTGTATATTGTCCAATAACAGGTCAATCAAAAATTTATTTGAAAGAAAAGACTGTTTATAAATTTAGAAATACAGATCATAAAGAAGTAAGTCAACCTTTGAAATTATAACTGTTAAATCAGATTATTCCAAAAGATTCAATTATCAATTATAAACATCATAATGGTTTGTATCATGTAATCAATGCAGATTTGAATAAGAATTTTGTGATGGCATTTTACTATTTACGATCAGGTGCATGTTCAAAGAATTTTAAAGATGGGTCAAGAATTCAAGCATTACCAAATGGAACAAAAATATTATATTTATCTGATGGAATTAAAGAAACTATTTTTGAAAATGGAATGAAAGAAAGATACAATCCTGAAACAAAAAAAAGAGAAATTTTTTTGAAAAATGGACAAAAAGTTGATAAATATTCACAACAATAATGAAATATTATAAAAAAATAAAAATCTTAAATTACCAATCAAAATTTATTTGAAAAATGGTGGTTTCGATCTGTGGTATTTCAAAAATTCTCTAATTTAAAGAGCACTGTGAAAGTGATGAAATTGAGTATTCTTGTTCTAGTTGTGTTGATACATTCTGCAAGAAATGTTTTTCTCAACAACACTTAGGATTGAAAAAACAAAAACACAAAAAAGAAAAAATAAAAGAATATCAAGAAAAAAATTGTATAGAACACAATTTAACTTTAAATTATTTTTGTTTTCAATGTCAAAAAGATATTTGTTCGGAATGTTTTATTTTGAACCATGTTAATCATGAAGTTGACATCAAAAATAATGATAATTTGATAATTTATAAACAAAAAATAAAGAAAGAATTGTTATTTTTGAAAAATAAGAATTCACAAAAATTATGCAAAACAAAAGAAGAGTTAAAAGAAATTATGTTAAATTTTCAAATGAAAAACAAAGAATTTGAACAGTTGAAAAATAGAAAAAATGGTTTGAAGAATGTTGAAAATTTGATTGAAAGATCAAAAAATGTTGATTCTATTGTTGGTGTCTTGTCAAAGGAAATTCGAAAAAATGATGATTTTTCCAATGATGAATTACCAAAGATTCAAAGTTCAAAAATTGAGTATTTGATAGAAAAATTTAAGAATGGATTTGAATTGAACATAATTAGTGATCAAAATAAAGAAATATTTCAAAACTACGAAAAAAATGACTCAGAGAAATTGAAAATTCAAAATCTGAAACCGAAATTGAAAGTTTCAAAAAAATTGGTATCAAATGATTTATTATCAAATTTAATTAATTTTTCAAATGAAGAAAAAAGAAATGAAAATTTAGATACATTTATTGTTCCAAATTTCCAACCAGAATCAATGAAAGAAATTATTTCAGCTCAAAAAGAAACAGAAATTGAAGAAAACATTATATTTCCGTTCCAACAAAAAATTTCAAACATCAAAATCATTGAAAAGGATTGTAATGAATAAATTTTATGCGGTTTGATATCAACAGGTGAATGATATCACCTGTTGTTTTTTTGTGAGAAATTTGCAAATGCTTCAACTTTTTCTTTTTCCAAAACGACTAAATGACACCCTATAGGGTGACTAAATGAGGGTTTTCTGTTGCTTGTAAAGTTTCAATGATCAAGTCCGTTTGGGTTTGAAAATTCTTGCTCTTGAAAAGCTTCTCCTAATTGTCTTTCAATTTGAAGTGTCATATTTGAGTTTATCATGAAATCCACAACTGAAGTGTCTTCGACATCTTTTCCACAACAGATTCTTGAACAATTTGTGAGATAGCAGAAACAGTCATGTAGGTTTCAAGTTTGTGACTTGTATTTTGGTGAGTTTTTTAAAGAAAATCACAAACGAAAATGAGAAATGATGAAAACAGAAAACAAAAACCGATTTCATTGGACATTTTTTTTTTGCTTCTGATGATTTTTTATTGGTGAGTTGTGTTGAACAAACAAATAGAAAGTTTGTCCCAATGAAGTTGTTATTAATGATTCTTTTAATATATTCAAGTATAGTTCTTTCTGAAATCTGTTATGAAGAATTGGAAGGCTGCAAAATGAATGAAAGAATTCTTTATGAAAAAATAAAAAATTTGGAAAAAACTACAACAACAAAAACAATAATTGTCAGTCCACCAAAAAATATTTGAAAGTTTTTCTATTATTCAATTATTTCAATGATAATCATAACATGTTCATTTGTAACTTCATGCTTTTTTCTTCTCTCAACAAGAAAAATTGAAATCAGAGAAACTTCAGAAGCTCTTTACTTATTGTCACCTGGTATCATTATTTCAGGAGTCATCATTGGATTGATAATTTATTTTCAATAAATGAAATTAATTAAAATTATATTTTTGTCGTTATTGTTACTCAATCAGAAGTGAAGAGTGAAGATTATTAACAATGAGTTAGTTTACAAATTTAATCTGAATCATTTTTTTCTACCAATCAAGTTTGTTTTTACTTCATAGATTTGCACCAAACCAGCATGTATAAAAGTTGGAAATGTTTTTGGAAAAGACACCAAAAAAATGAAACTCACACAACAAACACAAGAAAACAAAAAATCAACAGAACAAACAGATATCAAAGAATACAAAGAATTCGATGATATGAATCTCAAAGAAGAACTTTTAAGAGGAATCTATAGCTATGGATTTGAAAAACCATCAAAAATCCAACAAAAAGCAATAGTACCAATAATTACTACCTCTAAGGATATTATTGCACAAGCTCATTCAGGAACAGGAAAGACTGGAACCTTCACTATTTCAATGCTTCAAAATTTAGATTTTGATGAAAAGAAATTACAAGGTATTATATTAGCACCAACAAGAGAACTAGCTCAACAAATTCAATTAGTCCTTTTAAGTTTAGGTGAACGCTTGAACATCAAAACTTTACTTTGCGTTGGAGGAACCAATGTCAAAGATGATATATTAGCATTAAAAGAAGGAGTTCAAATCGTAGTAGGTACACCAGGAAGAGTAATTCATATGATTTCAGATGGTTGTATGAATGTGAACACTTTAAAAATGTTAGCAATTGATGAAGCAGATGAAATGTTATCAATCGGTTTCAAAGATCAAATTTATGAAATTTTTCAATTTTTACCTGAAAAAATGCAAGTTTGTTTATTCAGTGCCACAATGCCACCAGATGTTTTAGAAATCACTCAAAAATTTATGATTGATCCTATTCAAATTTTAGTGAAAAAAGAAGCATTAACTTTAGAAGGAATTAAACAATATTATATTTGCTGTGGTGATAGAGATTATCAAAAATTTGAAGTACTTTGTGATATTTACAAGACAATCACTATTTGTCAATGTGTCATTTTTGTTAATTCAAAAAAAAGAGTTGATCAATTAGCTTCACAATTAAATGAACAAAATTTCACAGTATCTTCGATTCATGGTGACATGGATCAAAATCAAAGACAATTGATCATGAAAGATTTCAGAAATTCAAAAACTAGAATTTTAATTGCTACTGACATTCTAGCTCGTGGTATTGATATTCATCATGTTTCATTGGTTATCAATTATGATTTACCAAGAAACGTTGAAAATTACATTCATAGAATTGGAAGATCAGGTAGGTATGGAAGAAAAGGAGTTGCAATTAATTTTGTTACTCAATTTGATTTAAGAGATTTGAAAGAATTAGAAAAATATTATGAAACTAATATTCAAAAAATGCCGGAAAATTTATCTGATTTAATCTAAAAATAAATATTTCTCTTTTTTTCACCACACTTGAGACTTTTATCACTGTTGCTGCTAAGTTGATCATCTTTTTATGTCCTGCGTTGTCCCTTTGAGACATTTGATGTCAAATTTACTAACAGTACCTCTTTTTACATGTTGTAGGAATTTTTCTTTTTTCAAATGAAATTATTGATTGAAAAAAATTGTTTTGGGAATTCTTTTTTTTTTTTGAAAGAATTCGTTCAAGAATAAATTTCCGAACTTTGATTTAATTTTAGATTTTCTGATCCAATCATCATCAAAATGTCTCAACAACAAATAAAGGAAGTTCTGAACGAATTTGCAAAAGAAAATGGACTAGAAGATATGAGTGAAGAAGGTAAAACAAAAATAAATTAAATTAGAAGAATTAATGCAATTACTCATGCAATTAAGTTTGCAACAAAAAGAGCAAGAAGAACCAGAAGAAGAAATCAAAGAACAATTATTCGAAACATATGATTTAAAAGGCGTTTCTTCATACATTAAAAATAAAAAACCACAAAAAATTCTAGGTTTAAAAATTTTCATTTTTTTTAAACTCTTAGTTATGACTGGAGCTGGTATTTCAACAGCAGCTGGAATTCCAGATTTTCGAACAAAAGGAACAGGTCTTTATGATAATCTTCAAAAATATAACTTACCTTATGCTGAAGCCATTTTTGATATTGAATATTTCAAAGAAAATCCAAAACCATTTTGTGTATTAGCAAAAGAAATGTGGCCTACAAACTTTGAACCAACACCTTGTCACTACTTTATAAAACTTTTAGAACAAAAAGGTGTTTTACTCAGAAATTATACACAAAACATTGATACACTTGAAAGAGTAACTGGAATGAACGAAGAAAACGTTGTTGAAGCACATGGTTGTTTTGCAAATGGACATTGTGTTGACTGTAAAAAACCATTCTCAAAAGAATGGATCAAAGATGAAATTTTTGATGACAAAATACCAACATGTGATAAATGCAAAGGACTTGTTAAACCTGACATTACATTTTTTGGTGAAGGATTACCTGAAAAATTTCATGATCTTTTACCTGATGATATGAAAAATACTGATTTATTAATTGTAATTGGAACATCATTGGTTGTTCATCCATTTGCTTCTATTGCCACAAGGGTACCAAATCATATTCCAAGAATTTTAATTAATATGGATGAAGTTGGTCCATTTTGTACTGAATCAAAAAGAAATGTTAGTCTCTTAGGTGATTGTCAAGTTAAAATTATTGAATTAATGAAAGAATTGGAATGGTTTGATGATTTTTCAAAAATAATTCCTGAGCATACAAAATCATTCAAAGAAGCATTGGAAAAATTAGAAAAACAAGATGACGATAAAAAATCAAAAGAAAATGAAAAAATTGAAAAAACTGAATAATTTAATTATCTTTGAGCCATTTTAAATTATTTGCAAGGTCTAAAAAAATAAATTAATTGATCAACTTACTACAACGAATTCGTTTTAATTGGCATTCATTGTATTTAAATATGGGTTATTCCAAGAAATACGACGTGGATTGATCTACATATTGTCCAGTTGCAAGAAGGCGAGCTTGACACGCCCAATTTCTTGGTGTTAGTGTAGTATCTTCGCAAAGATCACCTGTAGAATTTGAAGGAGTGGATTCATAGCATTGTGAATATTGTCTAACTTCACTGATTCCTCTAAATGTACTGTAATGAAGATGTTAATGAATAATTAAAATTACTGAAATAATCCAAGACCATGTCCAAGTTGATGAGGAAGAGTCGGTGATCTTCCATTGACTACATCTTTATTCATGAATCCAATCCCAGAATTTGAATTAAAAGGAAACTACTTTAAAAAAATATTAAAAATGATGTAACTAACCATAAATCCTGAAAGACGAGTTTCAGAAGGTACTCCAACAATGAGAATAAATGCACCAGCAGACCTGAAGTTTGATCCTTTTTCCTTGAGTACAGCTGAAACTACTTTATTTGGGTCAAATGTTGAGTAATCTGAGCGACCATCTGAACCTCTGCACGGATAAAATGTGAAATAGGATTTGAATGAAATTCCAACATTTTGGTAAACTCTATTAATAAGACCAGTGGATTCACCAATTCTTTGTGCAGCTTCATTTGACCATGTAGTACAATTATCCAATGCAACTTGAGTTTTCGATTTGGTTTGGTGGTGAATGTGTTTCTTGTTGTTGGGTTATCACAAACTGAAGTGGAACTGTCTTTTTTTTCAATGTTCGGGAGGATATGTTCATTACCACAATGAGAATGATGTTGAAGTTCTAGTTGATGTCCAGAAACTTCAATTGATGTATGAACTTGTTCTTGGATTGGAGTGTTTTTTTAGTAACACCTGGTGATTTGGTTATCCAACGATGGTTTGATTTACCTTTAATTTGCTCAAATAAGCGGTTTCATTGGTGGTTTAAAAAAATCCAGTAGAGACTGATGGAAAATGATGCAGACCTTGAAAATCTGATTTCATCAGAAACACAAAATAATGAAACAAAAGAAATGGAAATATTTGATATACCAACTGAAGAACCGTCAATTGAAATCACTGAAACTTTGATTGTAGAAGAAAAAAAATCAGAACTTCTGGAACCAGTATCATACACAAATTCATATTTAGGAGCTACTTTTAATCTCATAAATTCAACAGTTGGTTCAGGTATTCTTGGAGTACCTTTTGTTTTTCGTGAAGTTGGATTAGGTATCGGAGTTTTTGTTTTATTTTTAGGAGCAATAATTTCATTTATTTCTCTTGAATATTTAAGATATTCACACAAATTGATGCTTCAAAAAAACTTAAAAGCAAAGGATTATGAAGATATTGGCTATCATACTTATGGAACTATTATGGCTTTCATTGTTAAAATTTGTATTGTTTTTATTAATTTTGGAGCTACTATCAGTTATACTATTATTATAGGACAATTATCAAAAAGAATTTTTGTTCAACTTTTAGGAGAACGTTCATTATTATCAAATATTTTTTATGCAACTTTATTATTTATAGTACCAGTTTTCTTTCTTTGTTTAATTAAGAAAATGTCTCAATTAAGATTTATAAGTTATATTTCTTTGACTGCTGTTTTTTCGTTTGTCATTTATTTAATTATTGGTTTTGTTTTAAATGGATTAGGTGATAAATCAACTGATGGACAAATTTATTTTTATAAATTTAATATATCCATGTTGAGGGTTTTGGGTATTATAACATTTTCATTTGCAGCTCATACAAATTTATGTGCAATTCATTGGTAAATCATTTTTATTTTTATTGATTTCTCAAAAAAATAGTGAATTTGAAATAAAGAACTCTGATAAAATAAGATATGCTATTGCAAGTAATGTATTTATTGATTTCTTTGTTTATTCATTGTGTGGTGTTTTTGGATATTTAGCATTCCTTCAAAACACTCGTGGAAATTTATTAGAGAGTTTAGATTTTTCACATTGGTATAATATTTTATTCACTGCTGTTTTTTGTTTAACTATATTTTTAACTTTTCCAATGACTGTATTTCCATGTAGATTATCATTTGACAATATTATCATTTCATTGGCGAGTCCTTTTGAAAAATATTTAAAAAAATTTACAAATCCAAAATCAACAATTTGGGAAAATATCAGAGGGTTTTTAGAAACATTTATTATTATTTTTTCAGGATATTTTTTGGCTATTTATTTTCCTCAAGTCGATGTTGTATTTTCTTTGACTGGATCAACAGCCAGTGCATGTACAAGTTATATATTCCCCGCTTTATTTTACATTAAATTGACAAAAAATGGATGGTTTCATTGGTCTTGCATTGTAGCTTATCTTCTTTTATTGATAGGAGTTGTTTTTGGTCTTTCAATTACCATCATACAAATTTTGACTTTGACAAATGTAATATCATTACCACAAGGTTAATAATATTTTAAATTAATTACAAATTTCTGTTTTTATCATTTGATTTTTCATACTTGAATTTTTTCTTCTAATTTATTGATGAGATTGATATGATTGGTTTATTTTACCTTCCACTGAAAAAAATGAGCATCTTTGAAGAAACAAAGAATTCTGTACTTCAAGAAAAATACACTTTCATCGCAAGAACTGTGTTTGCAGTAATCACAGCTCTTCTTGGGTTTCTCACTTTTGTAACTTTTTTTTTTTTTTTTCATTAAAAATTAGATTTTTGCTGCTGGTCAAATTATTGATTCAAATACAGCTTTCCAATTCAAATTATATGCATTACCAAGTAATTAAAACAAAAAGCTTATTAACTACATTTCTTAGGTTTTGCTTTTGGAATTGTTGGTGGAATTGCCTACGTTGCAAGTGTTTTTTCAACAACTGTAGGAGCTGTTCTCTTTTTATGTGTAAGAAAAAGAATAGAATTAAACCTTTCCAAAAGAACACACTTATGTTATTTTCACATTTTTGGATGGTACTTCCATTAACTCAATCATCTGGATCAACATTTTTTTGGACAGCACTATCACTTTGTGAATTTCTCATGTTTGGATTAAACTTCATGATGTGTGGTATTTCTTTTTATGTTGCTTGTAAACAACCAACTGAAGATGGTTATGATGCACAAATTAATGAATAAACTTATTTAGATTTAAAATAATGAATTATAAAAACATTTTAAAAAAAAAGATAAATATTTTCGTTTCATTTTGAGCTAAATTTTTGATTGGCGGAAAATTTAAAAATAAAATGCCACTCTTAGTTGTTGTAGGAGGAGCTTGTACTGGTAAAAGTACAAGAAGTATTGAAATAAAAAAATACTTGGAAGAGAAAGGAAAAAAGGTTCAAATGGTCTCAGATTCAGATCTTTTGGATGATAAAAATAAATTCTATGAAAGTAAAACAAAAATAAAACTAAAAAAAAAAAAGATTCAAAAAATGAAAAAGATGCTAGAGGAATGATTAAAGCAAAAGTTTCAAAATATTTAGATAAGAAAGTTTACGTCATTGTTGACTCACTGAATTATATAAAAGGATTTCGTTTTGAATTATTTAAAATTGCAAGAACATCAGATACAACACATTGTGTGGTATTTTAATTTTCATTTTTTTTTAATATATATAGTTATTTTGTGATGTTGATTTATCAGAAAGTTTAGAATGGAACCAAAAAATGGAAAAAGAAAAACAATACCAAGAAAATATGTAAGAATAGAATTCATTTCATATCTATTTTAGAATCAAAGAAATTTTTATGAGAATTGAAACACCAAATGATAAAACAAGATGGTTTGAAATTTTGATTTTTTAATTTTCTTCAAAAAAGGGATAAACCATTATTTGTTGTTCACTCAGATACTAAAACACCATCAGAAGAAATTGAAAGAGCACTTGCTGGATTTAAAGATGAACCAAGAAAAGAAAATTTACAACTACCAGTAACCAATGTTTCATTTGGAATTCTAATTCTTATTTAAAGCAAACATTAACACAAACATCCTTTTTATTTGAACTTGACAGAATTACAAATGAAATTGTTAGTAAATTGATTTCAAATCAGAGTATGAGTATACCAGGTGATAAAATACCAATTGATGGAACAACAGAAAAGATTATATTTCCACAAAATTTTACATCAAAAGAAACTAGAAAATTGAGAAGTCAATTCATCAAAATTTCAGAAATGAATCCACCAAATTTAAAAGATATTCCAAAATTATTTGTAATTTATTTGAATTCAAATTTTGAATAAATCTTACATAATATACTCAAAGTCAGTCCAAATTTCAGAGATTATTTTTTTTTTCTTTGAAGTTGACATGTTTAGTTGACCAATCAGCTACATTTTTGATCAGAATGTTTTGTAATTTGAACTCAGATGTACCTGAAGAAAAGATAATTCGATTAGCAAATTTAATACAAGTTTCTTATCCAATGGCCAAACAACTTCTTCGGAAGAATAATAATGATGTCAGTGAAGCAGTAAAATCTTTTTCCAGAAATGAAACAACTGTTCTGACATCAGTCAATGGAAAAGATGATATTTTAATGAATTTTATGAAAGAATTTTCAGAATTACCACCACAAAATATTGTAAAATATTCAAAAAATGATCCTTATGTTTGTTATTTTTTTTACTTAAATTATTTTTTTTTAGAAAATTGAACATAACAAAAGTTGGCCAAGAAAAATTGGTACTATAAATTATCAAATTGAAGGAAAAGAACCTCTGAATTTTCAGATGGACCAAAAAGTTGATTTTGTTGATTTATTAAAAAATCCAAATCAAAAGTTTATGTACTATGATAATGTAAGAAAAATAAAAAAAATTAATTTCAATAGAATTTAAAATCAGAAATTGAATCAAAATTCTTGGAGGATTTAAAAACATTAAGAAGTTCAAAATTTATAGAAGGTAATGTAACTTTAATAGAAAAAAAAAAATCAAAATTAAATAATGATTTGTATATCTTAACATTCTCTATTGAAGTAAAATAAATCAATATTTAAACTAACTTCAGATTTATTTTACACAAAAAATATTTGAAAATTTTTTTTATGGAACAGAAGGAATACTAACTTCAATATTTTCAAAATTACAAGATGGAAGAAAAGAATTTCCGGAATATAAGGATTTCACAATAATCGAAAATGACTTTTCAGTTTTATACGAAACAACAAAAAATTATCCAACGTATAATGAAAAGATACCAAATTTAAAATTAGAATTACAACCATTTCAAAAACAATCATTGAGATTTCTAATTGATAGAGAGAATTCAAATGAATGTATAAGTTCATCATATTATGATAAATACTACTTTGAAGATGGAACAGCATATTATGTTTGTTCTGTTGGTGATTCACCTTTATTATTAGATTTACCTGATATTAGAGGTGGATTTCTATCAGATGAATTAGGTTTAGGAAAATCAATTGAAATAATATCTTTATTACTAATACAAGGATGTAGAATAAAAAAATTATCATCAACCATCAGAGAAGGAATACATACTTATTATAATGGTGGTACATTAATTATTGTTCCACCAACTATATTACATCTATGGGAGAATGAAATTAAAAAAAATGTTGAGAAAAATACAATCAAATATTATTTGTATCATGGTTCTTCAAGAAATAGAGAACCAAAAGTTTTAGCTTCTTATGATGTTATATTCACAACATATTCTGTTTTATCTTCAGATCATAAAAGACATCAACAAAATATGACTACATGTACAGATCCAATTAAAGATATCATTTGGAATAGAATTATATTGGATGAATCTCATTATATTAAACAAGCAAAAAGTTCACAAAATGATGCAATTTCAAATATTAAAGCGAGAAATAGATGGTGTATCAGTGCCACTCCAATTCAAACAGATATAGCTGATTTACATGGTCAATTCAAATTTTTAAATTTGATTCCATTCAATAAAGAAGAATATGTTAAACCAAATGTTTGTATACAAAATGTTTTAGGTGACTGTATGATGAGAATTTCAAAATCTATCATTGAAAAGAAAAATATGATATTCTTACCAGAAAAAAAAATAGAACCTATATTCATAAAATTAACTGAAGAGTAAATTTTGATCATTACTAAAGTTTGAAATAGTGAACAAAAAGTGTATAACTTTTTATTAAAAAAGAGTAATGAAAAGTTACAAATTTTACGTGGAAAAAGTCAAAGAGTTTATACTAAATTATTAGTTTCTTTATTGAAATTAAGACAAACAGCATCACATTTTTCAATGATCAATTTAGCAGAATTTTGTGATACCCCTTTGAGTTTTCTTCCACAAAGTTTTTCATTATCAAATTTAGCAGGTGCTGAAATTCAAAATGTTGATATTAATAATATCGAAGCCTTGACATGGAGTAAAATTAAAATAATACATTAATATTTTAGTGAATGAATCAAATTTCATTCAAGATGTTGTTTCAAGAATCAAAAATGCAGATGATTTAGATTGTCCAATTTGTTTAGATGTTGTTGAATCTGCAACTGTAACACAATGTGGTCATATTTTTTGTAAAGAGTGTATTATAATGCAAGTAAATACTAATAGAATTTGTCCTATTTGTAGAAAACAAATTGATGAAACAAATTTAACAATAATTGATGATGGAAATAAACCAATAGAAGAAAAAAGAACAAGAGATATTTATGGAGTACCAGAAGATATCATTCGTCTTCATAATAATTTAAAAAAATTACCAGGAACAAAGATTGAAGCATTATTGAAAGAAATAGAAAATGAAAAAAAGAATAATACAAAATGTTTAATTTTTTCACAATGGAAAGAAATGTTCACTCAGATAAAACTTGAATTAGAAAAACAAGAGATTTTGTATGTTGAATTAAATGGAACAATGACAACAAAACAAAGAGAAAATGCATTGAAAGAATTTCATCAAAATCCAAAAGTAAATATCTGTTTGATGTCTTTGAGATCTGCTTCACTTGGTTTGTCTTGTAGAGCAAATACAATTTTCATTATGGAACCATCTTTGAATGAATCATTGGAAGAACAAGCAGTTATAAGACTTCATGGTCATAGAATTGATTCAACTGAATTGGTCATTAAGAAATTTATAACTTTGAATACAGTTGAAGAAAAATTGTATAATTTTCATGAGAAATTTCGAGATTCAAAAGGAACTATTTTAAAAGATTCATTATCACCAAGTTTACCAAAAGAATCAAAAAATTATAAAATTGAAGAATTACTCAAGTTGTTCTCAGAGGATGAAGAAAAAACTGGAGAAGAAGAAGAAGAAGTCATTGATGATATTATTGTAGATTCACAAGACGAATCACCAACAAAAAATATGCAACCAAAAAGAAGAATATCCAATGAAAGAGTCTCAAGAAAAAAACAAAAAAAATAATGGAAGTTTTTCTTCATATTTTTTTGTTCAAAGTTCAACATTGAAATTCTAAGTCAGGTGAATATAAATTCAATTTCCCAAATTAACCTACCTAAATCAAGTGACGGAGATTATTCTTCCCAATTTGGGTAAATGTATTGCCATTTGAATTACTCAAAACAGCAACAATTCTATTCTACGATAATAAGTTCCGTCATTGAATATTTTGAAGTAAACATGAAACAACTGAGTAAAAAGAAAAATTCATCCACTGAATCGGATCAAGATAGTAAGACGAAAACAAAATCAGAAAAAAATCTTGTGCGCTTGTCACTTGGCAATTCAAAAAAAAGAAACTCTGAACCGAAATTAGATACTGCTAAGAAACAAAAGACAGAGCTGACAATAGAACAAATCGCTTTCCGAATGGTCGAGGAGGAGGATTACGTTCCTGAAAAGCCTATCCCATTGGATGCAATTATCAAAGAATTGAATGAAGCATGGGAAGAAATCATCTTTGATGTGTTGTAAATGTATTAAATAAATTTGAATTGTAAAAACAATTATTATTTTCACAGAAAAAATCCCAGTAAATCCAAACTTAAGGTTTATTGAATTTTACACAACCATATTTTGGAAGATTTGTCATTGTGCCAAGGGGAACTTCTATTGTTCTTTTTGCACCAATACAATTCGCATTTTGATAAAAGTATTCTGCTAAGACATGATCAGATTTTAATCTGAAAATGAAAGAAAAGGTACCTAATCCTTTTTTACATTCTAATTTATTTTGATAATAAGTTGGTTGTGCTTTATCTTCTTGGCATTTTGCTCCATTAAAATTTCCAAATTTATATTTGTATGTAATCTTGTCAATGAAATGTCTTCTGTCCATAGTACCACCACAAATGCTAAAATATTAAAAAAACAGTTCTTTTTACAATTGAAGTTTATTTCCATTGCAACCTGCATTGTTTTGGGTAGTTTTGCAACTTTGACAGTTTGAATCACTGCAACCATGAACAGTGATATATTTTGAATCACAAGAGATTTTTTGATATTTATCTTTTCCAACATGATCTAAAGTTTTGAAACATTGGTCTTGTTTGAATTCAACAGCGGAGTACATTGTGCTTACACATTGGTTTCTAGCAAAAGTTAGAATTCTTCCTGATTCTTGACAGTTAACAAATAGAAATAAGCAAAATAGGGCAATCAACGTGTTCATCTTTGTTGTTGATGTGATGTAGCTTCGTTTTTCTTTTATTGGTCCAAAATAAAAGAATCTGCCTTCTAAAATACAATGGAACATGTTCACCAAAAGTAAACGATTGGTTGTTCTTTTTCAAAAAACAATGTAGGATGGAAGAATAAAAATGGAGAATTCCCATTTTCTTCTATTCCAACATTCACTTTTCTTCCATTTGTACCTGAATTCTTTTTAGTTGTATTGAATTATTATCAAATTTATCTTCTTCTTTTGAATTTTAAAGTCTCTTTAAAACAATTATTTTTTATTGTTAAAAATCAGAAGAGTCTATTTTTCCATTATTTTGTTGAACTCTTTCTTGATTTTATTCTTTGAACAAGGTGAAAAATTCGAAAAGGAAATTCAATTTTTCATTTGAATTGTTCTAACAAAATGTTGACCAATGAATAGACAATTAATCCAAAGTTAAAAAGAAAAATATGCAACAACTACTGATTCCAAAATCTGAATTATTGATACTCTTATCAGCTTCAGGAGTTGGCAGAACAAATTTTTATGAAAATAATTATAAAAAAACACATAAACTCCTCAAAATTCCACATGAGAAACAAACAGAAGAAATATTAGACGAAATTATTGATAGCTTAGAAAAGGTAAACAATATTTATTATTAAAAAAAAAAGAACAAAAAAATCTTCATAAAAGATTCTAACTTTTTTCAAGATTCAAATTTAAGAAAAGTTTTCAATGAAACTGTAAAAAAAAACGTAGAAGGAGGATGTGTTATAAAATATGTACAATTAAAACCAAAATATGGAAAAATTCAATTATTATGGGCAAAACAGTTCCAAAGAGCTGAAAATCAAAACAAAAAAGAAAATTGTATTTTTGATAACTTTCAAATTTCCAAAGAAGAAGGTTATGATGATATCATTGAATTTGAAACCAATTTGTACCTAAACAGAAATCTGATTTACCAACAACATGAAGTTTGAAATTAATCTAAAACTAAAATACTATTAGGGATTATTCATTGAATTTCATTCTATCCTCAGAGAAGATTTAAAATTAAAACAATATGTAAAAGAAATTTTTGAAGCTTGGATTAAAAATTGTTCAAACCCAAGGATCATTTTATTAATAGATTTGAACAAAATCAATTGGATTGAAAAGTAACTCAAAATTTCGTTTAATATTCTATCAATAGTGAGGATACATTTAGAGATGAATTGCTGAATTTGAATTTAGATTTTCCAATTTATTATTTGTATTCAATGAAAAGGGAGAATGAAAAAGATGAATTTTTTAATTTCCCAAATCCAGGAATGATAGCATATTTACAATATTTACATTCATTAAATTTGAAAAAATCAATTTATATCACAGATAAATATAATTGTTCAATGATAAAATCAATTGGGTTTTATTATTTGGATATTTCAATGATCTCTAATTTGATTGAAAAAAAAGTCAATCTTGTTGAAAGATTCAAATTTTTATTTGAATTTCAAAAGATTTCAAGTTTTATCGATGAAATGGAGTACATTACTTCATTTGATGATAAAATTAAACGATTTTCATTAGTAGATGAATATGTTAATGCAACTGATGAGAATTATTTTGAAAATGAAGATATTAATAGAATCCATGGAATATTGATAAATCGAAGATATATTGAAAAAATAAATGATGAAAATGATTTTTCTGATCATTTTGAAGATTATTCTGCACTGGAGATATCAAAACAATTCCAAAACGAAAAAATTGATTATGAATTATCACAACAAGAAACCGAATATTTAAATGGATATGTTTCACCAGAACCAATTAGTGTATCTGATTTAGATGATGATAATGAACCAATGAATAAATCATTAATCAATGATGAAGAAGGAGAGGGTATTTCAGATTCAAATGATGAAGAATATCAAAATGAAGAAAAAGTTGTTGAACCAGAAAAACCAAAAATTTTAAACTCAATTGAAGATATAATGGATTATTTTGGAATGACATATTTTCAAAGAGGAAGAGATTACTCAAATGAGAATAGAATTTCAAATTTAACATTCAAAATGATCAATGCTGATTCATTTAAACTTTATTCAAAATGTCAAGGAACAAGAGAAAAACCATATTCACAACAAGGTATCTTCAAAAATGGAAGGATTTATAAGAGTAAATGTTCATGTCCAATGGGTGATGAAGGTATTTGTAAACATTTTTGTGCAATGATTTTGTCATATTTGAAATTATCAATTGAAAAAGATGCTTCAATTGATAATTTAGTACCAGGACCATTCTCCAAAATTCATCCACTTCATGAATGGTGCATTAAGGCAAGAGTTTTAAAGAAAAATCCAATAAAATCATGGGAGAATGAACGTTCAAGTGGCAAAGTTGCATCCATAAATTTAATTGATTCATTTGATAATTCAACTGAAATATCTGCAGTTTTTTTCAATGATGCAGTTGAGAAATATGAAAAAATGAAAAAGGGAAAAGTGTATTTAATATCAAGAGCACATATTACTGAAAACAAATATGGTACCAAAAATATCAATATAGTTCCTAGTTCAATTGTTAAATTGTACAATAAAAGAGATTTGAATGATGATCTTTTCAAAGAGAAAGAACAAAAGAAAAATGGTCAAATTGAATTTCAACCTTATATTGTAGATAGCCCTGAAAGAGATCAAGATGAAACACAAGACAATTTAGTTACACCAACTGAAATACTGTACAAAGCAAATGAAGAAAAAAAAGATCCTGAAAATCTACTTTTGGAGGAAGAAAATGAACCAATGATTGAAAGAATTGAATCACCAAAATTAGTCAAAAGTTTTATTGATGAATTAGAAGAAGATATTGAAACCCCAAAAATTGAAAGGAGTTTTATTGATGATTTAGCAAGTGATATTGAAACACCTGTCATACCCAAGAATTTTGCTCACGAAAAAAGTTCATTCATTGATGAATTCCAAGAAGATTTCAAACCCTCTAATGATGACTTAGAGACACCAATTCTCGAAAAAAGTTCATTTATAGATGAATTGGCTGAGGAAACTCAAACACCTATAATATCATCAAAGAATATTGAAGAATTCAAATCATCATTGAATTATGTTGATAATGAATTGGATAATTTATTAAACAATTCATTAGAACAATCTCAAGATAAAAATGAGATAGTGCAACCAAAACCACATTCGAAATCACCTATTGGTATCAAAGAAGAAAAAAATGTCAATAGAAGTGACAAAAAAGAATCTGATATCATTTTGATTGATTCTGATAATGAATCTGATGAAATTGTGTCTCCAATCAAATGGAATCAATCATCAAAAGAAAATATTGAATCAAAATCAAGAAAAATAGTTGATAAAAGTTCATTGGAGAATATATTCTTTCCATCAACTGCTACAATTCAACAATCTACAATAAATCAAATTGAAGAAGAGAGATTAATTAAACCAAAAAATAAAGTTCCTTCAGCTGATGGAACTCCTCAAAAAGTGAGTTTGAAGGATATCTTAAAAAAAAGTGGATTAAAAGTACAAAAATAAATGGTTCTATTTTTTTTTATACTCCTGTTCTACTAATCCAATTCTTTGTTCTTTTGTTTGAAAATCTTGTTCCGTTTTTTGAGATATTTTTTTGTTTTTCTTTAGTTTTAGTGATGCCTCTATTTCATCATTAACTTCTTCAAATGATAATTCAATTCTAGTTCCTTTCTTTCTCAACATCCAAGTTTGTTATGAGGTTTGTTTGACCAATTAGAATATTTATCCAATAAAAGGACAAATTGGTTTTGTGTGAAAAAAATAAGATGAAAGAATTTATTACACTTTTATTTTTAATTTATTTTGTAAACTGTTCATATGAAAAAGAATCATACAATGAGAAACTATACATCAAACAATTATTGGATGGAAAAATTAGTTTCAATTTTGAATTCACAACTGAAACAACACAAAAAAAAGAAATTAATAATTTTAAATTATTTCCAAAAGATTTTACACAAATTGTTCAAAAATTTGAAGTCAAAGAATTACACTTGAGTTTGACTCAAGGAAGATGGAATTATGAAAAATGGGGTTCAAATCCGACACCTGCACCAGTTGGAGCTGAATTAATAACATGGTTTAAAAATAAGTAAAACATTAATCATTTTCATCTTCTTCAAAAAGCGATACAACTCCTTTCAAAGGTTTGGTTCATAGGTAAAAAAATTGAAAATTAAAAAAAAAAGGTAATTCAATATTTTTTATAAATTTATTTCAATAGTTTATCTGGTTTATTCTGTGCATCATTGAATTTTTTTAATGTTGAAGATAGTCGAACATATGCAGCAGGTACTGTTTCATCAGATATTGGATTTAAATATGGCACATTGAGTCAAGAAGCTGTTTGTACTGAAAATTTAACACCTTTTAAACAAATGTTACCTTCAAAGGGTAGATGTGGATTTGGTAAATTCTTGAATCCAATCAAAATCTTCGATGCTGATTTTCATTCAATGGGAATTCATTATAAAGATGGAAAATTAATTCAAACAATATCTGTTGTTTTAAATCCAACTGAAATTTCAAATTTTGATATTAATTTTTCAAGTTGGAGTTTGAATAAATTATTCCAACCAACACTGGAAAACGTTTTTACTTGTCCATTTTCAAAAGAAACAAAATTATTTTTTGAAAATAGTAATTTTAAAAATGATGAATTCGAAATTACACCGAAACTGAATGAAAAGTTGAATGAAAAATTCATCACCTTTAAGAATTTTAGAATGAAAGAAAAATTAACATTAGATTTTCATTGGAAGAAGAATATTAAAAAACAATATGATTTAAAATCAGCTTCACCTATAACAGTTAAAAGATATCAAACAGGGTATGGTTTATTTGAAGGTGGTTTGGTGACAAAAATTCAAAATAATTTAAACCAATCAATCGAAATTTTTATGTATGATGCTATTCCATGGTACTTCAGAATTTATTTTCATAAATTACAATTTCAATTAAATTCAAAGCCATTAAAAAAACAAGAAATCAAATTAAATGTTCAACAAGGGAAAATCAAATCAAATCCATATGTTTATCAATTCATTTTTAATTTACCTCCATTATCCATTTTGGAATGGAATTTAGAATTTGATAAGTTATTTTTAGGTTATTTAGAGCATTCACCTGGTAAGAAATTGATTTGATTTTTTCTAAAAATTGATAAGATGCCAATAGAGGATTTGATCTTTCATCACCATTTGTTGCTTTTAATTTGACCAGTAAAAAATCAATTTCTGGTTTTGAATGGAATTCAATTTTAAATCAAAATATATTTAGATATTATGCTGATAGTTTGTTAATTGCACTTCCAACACCAGATTTTAGTATGCCTTATAATGTAATGACAGTATGAGGAATTTCTTTTTTTAACATTTTGCAGTTGTCTTGTACATTAATTGCTTTATTTATTGTTTCTTTATTCAATGTTATTGCAAGAAAAGATGATGAAGAAGAAGATAAAAAATCAAAAAATGAAGAAAAACAAAAAATAGAATAAATTTTAGTTATCCAATCAGATATCATTTGTTAAACATGTTGAGGAAGAAGATTTTAAAAACTATAAAATTAAACTATTCAACAATACATAAATTTGATATTGAAAAAATGAAAGTACTAGTTTGTCCTTATACAAAGGATAATTTAGAATATGATCCACAAGAAAATTGTTTAATTTCAAAAAATTCACAAATTGCTTTTCCAATCGATAAAGAAGGAGTAGTTAGTTTTTGTGAAGAAGATACAATTATGCTTCAAAAAATTACTCAAACAGGAACTCCAATCGAAGAAAATGATTTTTGAATATCAACAACTTTAATTTACAATTTCTTCAAATTTATGTTTTGGTTTCTTTTCTTTTCTTGTTTTTAAAATATCAACAAATTTATCATATTGAAGATTTCCTTCATTATTTTCATCAAATAATGCAAAAACTAAATCAATGACTTTTGAATCTAAAATCAATCCAGTAGTTACATGTACAGCTCTTTTAAATTCATTTTTACCAATTGATCTTTCTCCTTCTGAATATATTTTCAAAGCTCTCCCTATTTCTTCGGATGTTTCACTCATTAAATGAAATGATTTAAAAGTTTGTAAATTTATTCTTCCAGATGGTTTTAGAAACCCATTTGTTTTTAATACATTTAATTTTTTCTTGAAAGAAGGAACATTTGAAATAGAATGAAAATGCATACTTGATGTTATAAGTTGACTAAATGATTCAACAGATATTAAACCATTTCCTTCTGTATCATAATTCTTGAATTCTTGTCTGATAACTTCCATTTTAAGAGAATTGACAATTTGATAGAAATCATCAAAATTCAAAATATCTTTTCTGAAGAAATTTGAAAAATCAATATCAACTTTTAATATTTTACATAAATCCTTTGAAGATATTTCATCATGAAATAGCTATTTGATAGGTTAGTTTTTGTTTCTAGTTACATTGAAGACAAATTTGAAATCAGAAAAATGACAATTCAATATCTTATTGAAGAATTGATATTCGTGAAGTGATATTAGCCCATCTGAATTGGCATCAACCATTGAAAGTAATCTTTGTAATTTGATATTTTTTTTCATTGAATTTTCTGTCAAAAGTTCTCCATTTTTTCGAGGATGAGCAACCCAAACTGGTAATTTAGGTTTTGTGACTAATATTGATTTCATAAATGATGTTGGTGACATAAACCTTTCATTTTCTTTTTGTACATCCGAGAAGTAGAAAAACCTTTGTTCAATGGAATCAAATTTAATATGTTCTAATTTTTCTTTATGTATTTGCAATGAATTTATATGTGATCCAGTGAGAAATCCTAGTGTGACACCAAATGCTGAGCTGTACTTTTTCAACATCAAACTGAGTGTTTGTTTTTTCATTGGTGAGTTGTGTTGAACAAACAAATAGAAAATTTGTCCCAATGAAGTTGTTATTAATGATTCTTTTAATATAGTCAAATATAGTTCTTTCTGAAATCTGTTATGAAGAGCAAAATGAATGAAAGAATTCTTCATGAAAAAAAAAATTTGGAAAAAAACGAGAATGAAGACAAAAACAATAATTTTCAGTGCACCAAAATATATTTGGAAGTTTTTCTATTATTCAATTGTTTCAATCATGACATATCTTCATATGTGACTTCATGCTTTTCCTCAATAATTCAAAAATCGTTGAGAATTTCATCGAAGAAGGTAATACCAGTTTGTTTTTTCGACATGTTTTGATTAAAATATTTCCAACTTTTTTTTTTCGCATCACTTTGTTCAATTCTGTTCAGCACATACTTTATCCAATAAAAAATGGTTTCAAAAAAAATAGTTTTAGAAGCAGTAAAACAGGATGGTCTTTCACTTGAATATGCATCATTTGAATTACAAAATAATAAAGAAATAGTTTTGGAAGCAGTGAAACAAAATGCATTGAGTTAAAAGAGGATAAAGAAATAGTTTTGGAAGCACTAAAACAGGATGATTTTTCTCTTGTACGTGCCACAAAATTGACAAACGATAAAAATATAGTTGTGGAATTAGTAAAACAGGATGGCAGTTCATTTCAACATGCGTCATCTGAATTAAAAAATGATAAAGAAGTAGTTTTGGAAGCAGTAAAACAGTCTGCTTGTTCGCTTAAATTTGCATCCAAGGAACTAAAAAATGATAAAGAATGTGAATGGACATCTAAAAACTATTTCAAAATTATCAGAGAAATTTCTGCATCTAACGTTTTGTTTCACTTTAAGTATTCAAGTGAAAACAATATTGATGAAAATAATTAGTGAAACAAAACGAAATAAATTAAATTTGAAGTTGAAATTGAATTTTGATCTTGTTTTAATTTTGTTTTGAGTTATTTTTACCTTGCTTTTGTTTTTTATCCGATAATTCTTTTTGGTATGTGATATTTGTCAATCAAACCAAATGGAAGGGAAGAAACTTAAAAAACAAACAAGTAAAACCAATTCACACTATCAAATGGTGTTAAATGATAAAATTTGGAAAAACAAATTGAACCAATGAGAGTTGTATGTTAATCGGAAAATTTATAACAAAGATGAATAAAAGTCCGAAAAAAAGAAAACATCTTGAGATTAAATCAGAATATTCTTCAAGTTC
Organism: Neovahlkampfia damariscottae; assembly: GCA_016618085.1. Lineage (NCBI taxonomy): Eukaryota > Heterolobosea > Selenaionea > Neovahlkampfiida > Neovahlkampfiidae > Neovahlkampfia > Neovahlkampfia damariscottae. Next base: position 7,235 of record JABLTG010000159.1, on the reverse strand, counting down.
AGAAAGATTAAAAATATTTGAAGAACAATATCCAAAAATACAAAAACAAAGAGAAAAAAGAGATGCTCCTGTTGATTCGTAAAATAAAATAAAATAATTTTATAAAAGAATGGGTGCTGAATGTATTAGTGAGAAAAATGTTGAACCAAATGTATTCAGATTTCAAACTTTAATCAGTTTAATGTTATCAAGTCAAACAAAAGATGAAATAACTTCTGCAGCAATGAAAAAGTTGATAAATCATGGATTGACAATTGAAAATATATTAAAATTAGATAAAAATGAATTAGAAAAATTAATTTATCCAGTAGGTTTTTACAAAAGAAAATCTGAATACATTCTTAAAACCTCATTAATATTAAAAGAAAAATATAACAGTTTGGAATTTCCTTTTTATTTTTCTCATGAATTATAGATGATACACCTACACAAATGTCTGAAATATTAAAATTACCTGGTGTTGGTCCAAAAATGGCTCCTTTATGTATTTAACTTTTCTTAATTCTAAAATTCATATTAGTCATGAAAATTGCATTGAATAAGTTTGTTTTTTTAATTCTAAATGATTTTCAATAGAACAATAGGTATTGGTGTTGATGTACATGTTCATCGAATCGTAAATAGATTAGGTTGGATTAAAACAAAAACACCTGAAGAATCAGAAAAAGAATTAATAAAAATCATACCAAAAGAGTATTGGTAATAAAAAATTGAATCATTAAAATTGAATATAGGAATACAATAAACATAGATTTAGTTGGATTTGGTCAACAAATCTGTAAATCAAAAAATCCAAAATGTAATGAATGTTCAATCAACTCAACTTGTTTATTTTTCAAAGAAAAAAAAGAGACTAAAAAATTAAAACAACAAGAAGAAGATTCTAATATAGATTCAAAATTCATTAAAAAAAGAATAAAAAAAGAAGAAGATCTATTCTGAGTTTATCTTTTTTAAAGTATGAATTCTAATTGTTGAATCATCTGAACCTGAAATATAACAATCATTTTTTGGTGAAAATGTTATTGAATGAACAATACCATGATGTCCTTTGTGTGATTCAATTTCTTTTTTTTTCTTCATTGAATAAATTCTAACATCACAATCCTCACCACATGTTATTAATACATCTTCATTATTTGATAATGCAATACTTTCTAATTGATTTGGTAAATCATTTATTTCATCAATCAATTCAAAATTCAAATCTAAAAATTTTACTGAATTTGATGTTGGAACAGCAATCGTTGAATTAATGATTTTGAATTCAGGTATTTCTGAATCAAATGTCATTGTTTTTATACTATTTGATATTCTTTGATCCCATAATTTTATTGTTTTGTCATCAGATGAACTGATAAATACATTTTCATTCTTCAAATATTTTACACAATTTATAGTTGAAGTGTGTCCAGAAAATGATGAAATTTCTTTTTCTGGTTTTTGTAAATCATATATTCTTATTAATTTATCTTTTCCTCCTGTCAAAATTCGATCACAATCCTGTAAAATGTTGTTGGAAAAATTATTATTTTTTTACTGGTGAAAAATTACAAGATTTGACAATGTGAGAATGATTGAAAGTTTGCAATTCTTTACCAGTGATTGCATTCCAATATTTTCTATCATTTTTTTCATTAATTTAGAAAAAAATTTACACTGTAAAATCAGCTGATGCTGAACATACTTTTGAAGCAGTTTTATCAAAAGTTGAAGAACAAATGGCTCCTTTATGTCCTTTTAAGGTACCTACCCAATCACCTGTTTCACCATTCCTCAACATTATTGTATTATCTTTTGATGAAGAAAGGATCCTATTGTGTATACAGTTTATTTTTTTTAATTTCTTTACCAAAATGAATCATCAACAATTTCAGAAGAACAAACATCAACTACGGGTCTTGAATGTCCTCTTCCAACGATTACTGTTTCGTAAACGTTACTATCGATGTCGTTTACTTCAGTTTCTTGCATGTTGGAATTTGATTCGTCAAACAGCTTCCATTTCCAAATTCGAACCACAAAGAAAAAAGGAGAAATAAATGTTTGACTGATAATTTCTATAAGATAAATTCATCCAATCAATAACAAATTTCAATTTTGAAAATGAGAAAAATAGAAGAAAACAAAATACCCAAACAACCATTTGACTATTATTTATTCCTCGACTTTGAAGCAAATTGTCAGGAAGGAGATTCAGATTTCTTCAGAGAAATCATTGAATTTCCTATAATCATGTTAAACTCAAAAACTTTGAAAATAGAAAAAGAATATCAACAATTTGTAAAACCAACTGTCAACAGAAATATCACAGAATTCTGCACAAAACTAACAGGAATCACTCAGGTAAAAAAAAAACTCAATTCCAACTTCTGTAGAAAAAAGTTGATTCTGCAGTTACTTTACAAAAAGCTTTGGAGAATGTTGATGATTTTTTAAAGAATAATGATTTACTTTCAGGAAAATACTCTTTCATTTTTGTGACTGATGGACCATGGGATTTTCGTGACTTTTTGGCACCAGAATGTCAAAAAAAGAAAATTCCATACCCACAATACTTTGATCAATGGGTAAATATAAGAAAGTTATTTGGTCAATTCTATAAAACAAAACCTATGGGAATAAAAAAAATGGTTCTAAAATTAAATCTTGATTTCATTGGAATAGCTCATCAAGGAATAGATGATTCAAAAAATATTGCAAATATTGGAATTCAAATAATAAAAGATGGCGGTATATTAAAGAAAAATGGGTGTTTAAAAGATTATGAAATAAAGTCTATGAAATGATACATTGTTTATCTTCTTTTAATTTGCTTGCAAAAATTGAAAATATTTTTGAATCACCTGAATCATCAATTGCTTCTTCTAGAATAGTTTTATTTCTTGTTTTGGTTCTTTTTTGATACTTTTCTTAAATAAGATTTCACATTTAATTCTTGAAAAAATTAATCTGGGTTCCCAGGAAGGAAAATCATTTGATTGGTGCAGCATTTTTATCAATCATCAGTTTCATGAAGTTCACCATCAAAATTTAAGAAATAAATGGATGTTTGCAAGACAGAAACTTGAATTGGATCGACTTCTCTTTATATTGAGGTTGAATACCCATGGATAAAGAAATTAGATTTTATTTTGTAAATTTAACTCTAATCATATATTTTAACAAGATTTGACTTGTATCATAAACTATAAATTCATTATATAAAAGTGAAGTGTTTTTTGATACTCCTTTTTGATTAACAGGTTTACCTGTATGAACAACTGTTCCATTCTCAAGTGTAACATCATCTTTTGGATCTGGGTGATGAGTACCTTTTCCCTTTGTTGATTTATATGAACCTTTTAATCCATCAATAAATTCTGCATGTTCTAATTCATACATATCTCCCAATGCAACTTCGCCCAATAATAAACAACCTTCATCTTTACTAAAACAGTAATTTGCTGATTTGGAAACAATATCAGCAAAATAAACACCTTTTCCAAACATATAACCAGTAACTGGAGCTTCAGGTGGTGCAATTCTTAAACCTTGTGATAAAATACCCATATAATTTGTTGATCTAGATCCATGCCATAAAAGTCTTCTATTATGTAAATCGGAATATTTCTTAAATTTTTCTGCTTCACCTTCTCTTTCAATTTCAAAGATGTCAACAATTTTGAGTTTATAATAATTATGGGTTGGTCCATGTGTATCTTTGATCATTTTTTCAATCATTTTGTAATCTTTATGGTCAGACTCAATAGGAACCATTTTAGTTTTTAATTTTTCATAAGCAGAATCAAATGGATGAACATCAAGATCCTTTGATTTTGATAACATTTTAGTTGCAATTTCAAGATCTCCTAATGTTTCTAACATTTCTAATTTTGCTTTTAATAATTGTGGTGTATCAATAATTTGAGGTCTTTTTCTTCCAACTAAAAATTAATGCTAAAAAAAAAAAAAATATTTACAATCATGTGGAATTAATGAATAAAATTCACTTGATAAATCAACAAGATCTTTTTTATTTCCATTGTTGAATGCTTCTTGAATATCTTGTAAAACTTCATAACCATTTGAGATTTGTTTTTTTGATAATTTTCCCAATGGCATTTTTGCAATATCAATATTATATTCTTTCATTGTATTGTTCATTGCCTCAATATTACTTTTTTTTTGAATTTTAATTAAAAACAAAAACTAACCCAATAAATTTCAACAAACTTTGAATTCTTTTATCCAATTTACATTCAAGTTTCTTTGGTTTATCAACTGTAATATTTTCTAATTTTTCAATTTTTTCATCATCTGATTCATTTTCATTGTAATCAATTTCGACCATTGTATATTTGCCAGAATAAGGTTGAAAATTAGCTCTATCATCCCACTTGTTTGATGTTTTACTTTGAAATTTCTTTTTAAATTCTGCAATAGCACCATCTGGATGTGAAAACTCTGCTTTTGATTTTTGACCTTTTGCTCCAACTCTTCCCCACTAAAACAAAAACATAGTTTGAAAAAAAAAAAAAAAAAAAAACCAACCTTGTTAAAAACAATGTACTTGTTTCCAACTTGAATAATTTGAATTAAATAGTATTTGTTATGTCCATAAGTACCATAAGCGACATCAGTTTGATTTAACATAACTGACCAAACTGCTTGTTGATTTTCATAAACCATTCCATTGTCTGTATAACCTGAATCTTCATCAACAGCTGCTTTTCCTTTAACTACAACTTTCTTTAGTTTTGTTGGTTTTTCTTCTGATTCTTCTTCTGTTTCCTCTTCTTTTTCTTTTCTTTTTCTTTTTTTCACAATAGTAGTCGAAACTCTTTTAGGTGGTGGTTTTTTCTCTTCTTCTTCTTCTTCATCTTCATCTTCATCTTCATTGTCAGGTTCTTCAAAACAAAAGTCTTTTTCTTTGACAAGTTTTTTTTTCTTCAAAGATTCTTGGATGAAGTCTTCTTCAACAATCCAAATTCCAAGAGATTTAGCTCTGGAAACTTTGGTTGTTTCATTTTCAAACTCTGAAGATGTTGTAATTAAGTGAGTTGTGCTTTGTGTAACACTTGAGGTCACCTTTCCACCATTTTTCTTTACTAAGTTTTCATAGTCTTTTTTAACCATGCTGAGAGTACCTGAAAAACAAAATGCTAATCCTTTGAACATTGTGTGAGTTGTTTGTGGAGGGAATAATTCACCAATGAAATTATTTTATTATTTTCATTTTCCAATGACAAAAAGAATTTATTCTTCCCACAAATCAGGAAAAGTTTCTCTAAAAAATGGAATTTTAAACTTTTCTTTTTAAAATACCTTTGCAACCAATTTAATTTTGACCATTTTGATTGATCTTCAATGATATGTAAAGCAAATGCATCTCTTGGTTTGTCTGATAAATTTTTATGACTTTTATGAATCAAATGACCATGAATGAGAATAACAGAACCTGATTTCATTTCAACTGGAACATAATCTTTATCATGAATATCAGTATCTGTTCAATGAATTAAATGTTTTTTGTGTTTAAAGTTACCATATTTTAAATCTGGATTTATGTCTCTAAACTCCATTTCATCATTCACTTTTTCCCATCTTCTCCATAATCCTTTTTTATGAGAACCAGGTATTGCCCATAAACAAGCGTTTTCTTTCTTTGCATCTTGTAAAGCAAACCAAAAACCAACGCATGGATCTTCTTCACCTTCAGTGAATAAAAATGTTGAGTCTTGATGTGCTGTAACTTCTCCTCCAATTTTTGGTGGTTTATAGATGTACTTTAAAAATAAATAAAAAAAACAAAATCAAACCATTGATTGACAAATAGAAGGTTTTTTTAAACCCAAGTCGTGACAATAATTTTTGATTTTTTTTTGAAAACTGAACTTTTTGAATACTTCATCTTTATCATGAAGAGCATGACCAACTTTATTCAAAATTTCGCTCTTTTTAGAAATGAATTCATTTTTTTCTGGGTTATAAGCTTTTTCTTCCAAAAAGAAGGAAATTTTATCAGATGAATCCACAAAGTAATCATTTTTTGTATGTTTTTCATTGTCAGTTGTAAATATTGTATGTGTTGCTTTTGGGTCAAAGTCTTTTAAAAGATATTCCATTCTATCCATGAGTGTTTTTACTTCTTCTGATGACATAAAATCTTCTACGACTAAATATCCATTGTTATAAAAAAATTCAACTTGTTCTTTTTTCAAATTCATCCTTGGGTTCAATCAACTTTAACAAAGTGTGTTAATTGGTTTAAAAAGAATTAACCAACAGAATAAATTTATCTACCTTTGGGTTTTATTTTCAATCTTGAGAGATTTTTAATTTCCAAATGAAGAGTTTTGTATTTTATTATGATATTGTGTGTCCATATGCTTATTTAGCATCAACACAAGTTGAAGAACTTGCTCGAAAATGTGATGCTGAAGTTATATTTCGTCCTGTACTTTTAGGTGGAATTTACAAAGAAACAAAAGCTCCTCAAGGTAAAAATGGAAGTGCTACTGATGTAATGTCACCACAAAAAAAATTATCAATATCAAAAGATTTGCAAATTCAATTAAAAAGATACAATGTACCATTAATTCAACCAAAAAAGTTTCACCCATTTTTTTTTTAAATTTTCAAAGGTGGCCTATGAAATCTTTAAAAGCACAAAGATTATTAGTTGGTGTTGATAAAAAAACAAGAATAAAATTGACTCATAAATTATATTCAGCTGTTTGGGTCGAAGGAAAAGATATGGAAAATGAAGATGAGTTATTTTCTATTGCTGAAAGTGTTGGAATTCAAAATGCAAAAGAAATTATTTCAGATCCAAAAGTAAAAGCTACTTTAGAAGAAAATACAGCCGAAGTTTCAAATAGAGGTGCTGTTGGAGTTCCTTCATTTTGGGTTAATAATTCATTAATTTGGGGTTTTGATAGACTTCATTTTGTTGAATTTGAACTTGGCTATGAACATACTGAATTGGAGTATTTGATTTTTCCGTTGTAAAGTGACCATTGGGAATCATTTATGAACTATGTATAGATTTTTTAAATTCCGAAAAATTATAAAAGGATGGAAAAAGTAGAAAAGACACCAAGTAAATAAAGAAAACTGGTTGATGAACAAAAATGATCAATCCAGTGAAAAGTATATCACCAGTAAAAAAGTTAGAGAACAGTACGGTGTTTGCAATTCAACACTCAAGCGATGGGCAAATGAAGGAAAAATCAGTAGTATTCGAACACTTG